>APFE030544630.1:0-21316 GCA_000404065.3 Pinus taeda | reverse complement strand
TTTTACCTCTATCATCGAAATCCTCTCTGGGGGGCAGGACTATGTATGGATATCCCTAGAAATATACTCCATCATAGGGGTATTCATCCATTTCCAGTATGTGTCAAAGAACCAGCCACTAGTATGTACTCCATCCTCTCTAGGCATGATTGAGCACCACCTAATCATTCGAGGTTCAGTTGGTGGTGGATATACCATGTAATCAAGTATCATGGGTCTCATGACTAAGATATTCTCAAAAAGTAAAGTCACTAGCAAGCTCCCTATTGAAAGTGCTAGAAATTTGTTAACCAAGGGGGTCTCCATGATGTGAATTCCTAATTATACCTCACACCATTTGGAATAGGAGCCCCATCTGGAGTATCAGCCCAGCTGCCATATATTCTTAAGGATTTTCCTTGGCTACAAATTTCAGCATAAGAGAGTAATGCACATGTACTTTCGGATCAGCAAGTGAGTATGCCTTATGAAATTTTCAGTTGTGGAAAGTATCAAGGTCCTTCTACTGAAGGGAAAGAAAAAATTGGGCCTTTTATAAACAATTAATAGTAATAAGATGGAAAAGGAACACAATCATATACCCATTAATGAATCATTGATCAACCAACGAAATATTTCATAAGGAAGCAACAATTGTTAAAGCAAATATAACACACATTCAACAAGATAAGTACAAAAGCCATTGACTAGTTCAATTTCCTTAGTACAGATGAAAACAACATACACCGCAAACTTTCAAAGAATAGTCTTACAATATTCACGACATATGCATGAAAGCGTGTTGGCTCAAGGAAATTTTGAATTAAGTAAAAGTTTCAAGATACATCATGACAGTGAATACCACTAGCCCCAACAGTGGAGCATTAGAGGAATCACTTATTCCTCAAAAACAACTAACTTTCTCTCTAATGCCTAGTAGGAAGAGCCAAGGTGAAAATTTCTTTACATGAGAAATGAGGGTGTGTATATAACAAATGGGGTGACAATTCACCTCCCTTCTAACTCTTGGACTACCCTCATGAATGTTTGACTTCTTAATTACCTTTCAACTTCCTACGTGAATTTTCGTATTACATGGATGACTCTTGGACTTCCACTTTACATTACATGTTTCCAATATTGAATTTACATAATCCACAAATGATATGGCAAATAATGACTCATGACCAGACATGACATGACACTGATGACATGGATTGCATGATGATGTGGCAGTGCCAAGCTATCCTTATTGTTGCTTTATCTTCAATAAAAGGTGTATCCAATACTTCATCTTCGTAAGAGATATGCTTTGTTCTTCGTATCTTCCCTCCAAAGGGTTGTGAATTAGATGGAGTCTTGATGCAGTTCCGATCTTTGGTATTATGTTGTAATTAGTGTTCCTTCGTCTTCTTTCCTTATGATAATCTTATCTTCTCAACTCCTTAGGTGTCTTCTAGCATGGTCTCCTTCTACATCTCCTTCATCATCATCTTATCATGACATAATAGAATACCTGTGACTGTAATCCACCCATGACAAGATCACATTAGTCTGATAAACCCCTAACCTAAGTTGCTTCATGAAATCACTTGTTAGGGCTAGAACTAGTGACTGGTTGAGTGACTAACTTAGGGATTGCATAGTTCCAAAGGCCAAGGTCCAAGACTGAGGCTTGAGACTGCGCAATGCGCAGTCTAGGATGGCCAAGGTCAAAGGATTATGTAGTTGAGGGACTCAAGGAATCTAGCTAAAGTCTTGAACCTTGAGACTTCGAATGTGTAGTTTAGGAGGCCTATGCAAAGGGACTGTGTGGTTGAGGGAATAACAGGGTCTAATTGGAAGCTTAATTCTTGAGACTGTGCAGTGCACAATTTTGAAGGCCTGGGTTGAGTGACTATGCATTTGAGGAACTAAAGAGGTAAAGCTTGAGGCTTGAAGTTTCCCAATATGTTGTTCAGATGGGAGATTGTGCAGTTGAGCGATTTAAGGAATCAACCTTGAGGCTTCAAGATTGAATTTTTCTAATGCATAGCTGTGGAGGGAGAGAGGTCGAGTGATTGTGCAGTTGTGTAGTTCAAGATCTCAAGGCTAAGGCTTGATGCTTGAGACTATGTAGTCTGTAGAGAAGGCTAGATGGAGGTAAGGATTGTGAAGTTCTAGAGTTTAAGGACTGGGACTGAGCATTGAGACTATGCAGTGCATAGTTACAAGAGGTAAGGTCAGGGCTTAAGGGTCGAGACTACACAATGCATAATTAAGGGAGGATGAGTGAAGTTAAGTTTCTGAGGAAAAAGAAAATTTAAATAAGGCTAAGTGTGGGACCAGTGAGGCTCAAGTGAGAAGAGACAAAACTAGATCATGATCACACATTCGAAATAGTCGACGACACAATGTTGATAACTCAAAAAACAAGAACAACATGATGCCCTCAATGCAACATACCTCTCCAAGTGCAACACAAAAGATACACTTTGCAATGAAACTGACGACACTTGCGTAACAGTGCATGAAATCTTGGGAGTGAGTTTAAAACATGTCTACATGACTAGTACGACTCATCAACACTAGATTTACCCCTTGAAACAAGCCAAAAATACACTTTACATGATAAGCAACGCTTCCTATGCCAAAAGATAACATTTTCTATATAAAGATAAAAGTGTGAACAACACTTGCAATATGCAAATGAAGGTGAAAAAAAAACATGCCAAAACCAATATAACATGAAAACTAAACTAATTAAGATGAATTAAAGAAAAGTCAACAATCGAAAACATGAAAATGACACTCACGAAAGTGAAGGCTCACAAAAGTGACAGTCTGGAAAAATCACCAAAATAAAAGTACAACCACAACCAAAAGTGAGATAATCTCAATGAAAGCATGCACAGGCTGTTAAAATTGGTTGATCATCGCATAGGAACAATCTTAGTGGATTTTGATATGCTTGTAAAAGCTTGCATAAAAGAATCCACTCATTAACTTGTTGAAGACTGCACATGTGCGAGCAGGTGACTTTGACACTTATAATCCAAGAGGGAGCTCAAATACTTAACAAGGCACTAGCCGACCAAGAAGTGATTACGGAACAATTGATCGCAAGCTCCTTAGTAGGCTCCAAAATTCAACCGTAGGCAAAATTTTGGAGGGTGTTTTCGCAACAACAACACTTGGTGACACACTAGTAGAACTCTAGATTCTCTACCTTGGTAAACTCTTTGTGCAAGGTCTAGTTATCCAGGAAGTATTGATTCACCATTTAGATTACCCCGGCTTCCCCACTTACGAATCCCCTTCACTCCTTCTCGATTGAACACAAACATAACAACAGGAATATCACAATGTTTCAAGATAATGTGAGGGTAATGTAGCACATGAGTTTTAGACATTCAGAGTATAGTTTTTCATATTTGATGTTGCTCCACTGCTAGTAGGCCTAGATAGTACCCTAATGGAGTAATTTCAGGAACACAAACATTTCTCCGCTTCTAGCGAGCTTGGACAATACCCTAGTAGATTTTCTTTCTTAACCTCCCTGCAAAAGAATCCTTTCTCTTCTTTCACCCTTTATTTATTTATTTTATATAGAATTGTGCATTGGAACTTATTTATTTCATGAGTGGAAGAGTGATTCCTACTTATTGAGAGCAGAAGAGGTTCTCCCTTTAGAGAAGTATGTATAAGGCCTCTTTTATTAATTTTCTCGTTTAGATTTTCCCCTTGTCCTTCTCTACTTGATCGGATTAGCATGGAGAACACTGAAACATAAAGAACTGAGTGTATACATGAGTTTTCTAGAATAAACACATATATCATGGTTCGACACAAAGATTTCCACATGCAAGGATCATATTTTCCTTCAGAACAGCATTGACTAAAGGGATAACCAAGATGAAGAAGAAGCTCTGAGAGAGCCAAATGTTATAGTGTCACAAAGCCCTTTTATATTTGCAATATTTTCTTTTGATCCAAAAGGAACATCTTTAATGTGAAGTCTTATTTAAAAAAACATGAAATAAAAGACAAGACATAACAAGAAAACAAAACTAAAAGGGAAAATTGAAAGGAAGCTAGACTAAAAAAGAGTGTGAAACAAATGTTAGAAAACACCAAACAAACTACAAAAAATGAGTGTAGGATGAACATGTAGGTAAACTAATATGAAGCTAGACCTACTCCTAAACTATCCGACTAGAAGTTCAAGGTTATGTATAATGAAATTTCCAATGTAACCACCATAGCTGCTCTTAACCTAAATCCATAAAGATACAAGAAATTAAAAAAAATGTAAAACAATGTGCAAAGGAAAAGATAAGAGCTCGAATAAATTGCGCAAAAAATTGAAGGTCTTGCCTATCAACAAAAAAATGTGTCATAGTCACTACTTCTACCCAACTTGTGATCTTACCTTCTCAATGAAAATTATAAATAGACAAACCTTGAAAGCTTATTGTGAATGCAACTTCATCTATGTCATACTTCTTATCAAGCATGAGAAAATACCAAAACTTATTATTAGAAAAACGGCTTGCTAAGTAGGATGCTTCCATGCAATCATAGATTGGATCATGAAATTCAAAGCAATCCTCTTGAAAACCCCACAATCTTCGAGAAGATAAATTTCCAGTTAGAAGCATAGGGTCAGGATGAGAATCTTGTGAGGGAAAATGGATCTAATCATATTCAGTAGGCATGCCAAGATAATGAAGGATTGACATAACCATCAACGAAGGTTGAAGTGCCTTAGCTACTTGACAAGTATTTGAATAGTGAGGAAAACCATAAAGATTAATTGACGCAAAACAAACGTCATCAAATATATTGGTGGGAAAATAATAAAATGAATGAAAGTTAATATTAGATAAACCATATGTGGCAAGGGATTCTTAGTTTGAAGATAACAAATATACATTAGTTTGAACATCTTTATGAATTCCTTGAAGAGATGAATCACCTTCCTCGCATGATAAATATAACAAACCATTTCCTTGTAACTAACAACACATTGCACTAGCATCTTAACCATTGAAAGAAGTGAAAACGAATGCTAATATAACAAACACGTGGGACCATTCAAGATATAGTAAATGAAGAATAGTTTGATTCGCACAATAACTCATGTATTCGTTAGCACTAAGGATGATTTTAGGTGTGATAAAGACCATGATTCATGAAATATAATTCACGAGAAAATCTAGGAGTTTTTTATTAGGAAATTAATCTGATAGACATGATTCCTTCGACCAGATATGATATTTGAAGTGATCAACTTCACAATTTAATGTATCTATAAGAGATACACATTCCAAACCCAAGTTTGATACCAAATCCTTGCATGGAGATAAATAATTTCAAATATAATCTTGAATCCTATCATAAATTGAATCTTGAAATTTTGAAAGAATACATCCGAATTACCAAAATTATTTCAAGAAGAATTTACATCAAATAAAAGCATGCAAGGAAAAGGCTTTTGCAAGATAAACCATATCTTATTTAGTTTGGGGACCTCACCAGAGTTGTGAGAACTATACATCACCATCAATGGAATTTGAGGTGCCTCGACTTCCTGGCAAGTCCCAGAATTTTCAAGGATTGTGAAATTGCATTTTTAAGATTGAACCTGATCATGCATGGTGTAAGGATAATTACCACCATTGATTTCAATAAGACCGCTATTGATTGGATGGTAGCCATCTCTATCACTTATTTGAACAAATTTTACAACTTCAACAACTAGATTACTCAAGCTGTAATATTCTTTCAATCACATATCTGAAGATGTATGAATTGAGGAAAGTTCATGAGAAAGTTGGCTTGAAGAGTTGTCATCATGAAAAACAAGAGATGATGAGGGATGGAAAGAATACTCAATGATTCAATTGTTTTCATTTTCATCATGGATAATCTCATCACCTTGTGTCAATTGAAAAGTCAACTCTTCAAATGAAGAACTTGAAGAACATGGAGTATCTTCATCGCAAGTTGATGCATTACAAACTGTAGGGCACGAGGGATAGTGAGATGAACAAGAAGTTTTGATAAGAACAAATTCTTTGATAAAATCAAATTCTAGATGAGACATCAAAAGATCAATTGGTACACTTAGCCATTCATCATCTCATACATCAACAAAGTCATCATCATTAGGGTTATTGTTTTTCAATATTTGAGGTTGATTTAGCAAACATATTTCATTTTATTCACTATCGAGATTAGTGGATTGAAAATCAGCCAAGAATGAGGAAGCATCATCTTCACACAGAGGATTTTTCAAAAGAGAAGAAAGATATAAATAATATTTAGCTTCTTTCTCCTCTACCTGTGAAATGTGACTACCTTGCACATGTTCGTTGCTTGGATTTGGAATAGGTTGATCAAGAAAATCATGGGGCAAGGGATCATGAGAAAGAGGTGATAGAGGAGGACAAGAGTCCAAATCAGATTCAAAATTAGTCTTCACCATAGGCTTCATGAGCCATTTTTATATTTCCTCCATTGGATCTGAAACATGAAAAATGGAAGGGGAATGAGAAGATGGATTAGGAAATTGATGTGCAGATTTCCCAATTTCATTATCATTGTGAGGAGGCACCCTCACTAGAACTAGAAAAGGAGGAGGAAAAGGAGGAACAAAAGGAGTAGTAGGTTCCTCCTCTAAAATTGAGGTTTCTTATGATTTACAAGAGTTGGGGAAGTAAAAACATCAAGGGATTTAGATTCACCGTGTAAAGAGATATGAACCAAATGCTTAAACTTTTGTTTAAAGAAATCCCGATATGTGCCTTCTCTTGGAAGTTCATAAAAATGTGAAGGAAACGATCAAAAAAATCATCAATTGATTCATTAAGGTTCATTCTTAGTTGATTAATTATTTTAAGAACATCTTAGTAATCATACCTATCAAATGCCTTATTAAGCTCTTTCGCAAGCTAGTTAAATGAATGGATAGAAGAAGTAGGTAATGTATGATACCATCTCCTAACATGACCTTCAAATTTGAGGGTGAGAAATATAGCCATGACATCGTTGTAATGTATTCCATTAGAAAGGAAAAAACGAACAACTTGGAATAAATCTTCATGAAGAGTTAATTCACCCTCGCCATCAGATTTAAATTGGGACAGGTTATGAAAAAATTTCGTAGGGAGGGTAAGATTAATATCTTTAGAAAAACATCCTAGGATTATGATTTGGGGGAGAGCCATTTTGGACAAGATATTCAAAGCAGACTCAACAGGAACAGCCTTTCATCTGGCCCTCCTTCTAGCACCATTTGTTGATCATGTTGGAAATTCATCAAACAAGGGGTTCTCCCCGATGTGAAGTCCCAATTATACCTCACACCATTTGGAATAGGAGCCCCATCCAAAGTATCAACCCAGCTTCCATATATTCTTATGAATTTTCCTTGGCTACAAAGTTCAGCACAAGAGAGTAATGCATAAGTACTATCGGATCAGCAAGTGAGTATGCCTTATGAAATGTTCAACTGTGAAAAGTATTAATTTCCTTTTACCAAAGGGGAAGAGAAAAGTGGGCCCTTTGGAGAAAATTAATATTACTAATCTGGAGAAGGCACACGAGCATATACATATGAATGAATCATTGATCAACCAGTTAAATAGTTCACAAGGAAGCAATTATTTTTAAAGAAAATACAATACACCTTCAACAAGATAAGTACCAAAGCCACCGAAATAGTTCAATTTCCTTAGTACAGATGAAAACAACGTACATCGCAAACATTGAAATAATAGTGTTACAATATTCCCGACATAAGCATGAAACCATGATGGCTCAACGAGCTTCTGAATTAAGTAAAAGTTTCAATATACATCAAGATAGTGAACACCACTAGCCCCAACAATAGAGCATTAGAGCAGTCACTTGCTCCTACAAAACAACTAAATTTCTCTCTAATTCCTGGTAGGAAGAGCCAAGGTGAAAAATCCTTTACATGAGAAATTCGGGTGTATATATAACAAATGGGGTGACCATTCACCTCCCATGTGAATCTTGGACTAACTTCATGACTGTTTGACTTCTCAATGACCTTTCAACTTCCGACATGACTTTTCCTATTACATGGATGACTCTTGGACTTCCACTTTACATTACATTCATCCAATATTGAATTTACATAATCTACAAATGATGTGGAAAATAATGAATCGTGGCCAGCATGACATGACATTGATGACACAGACTGCATGATTATGTGGCAGTTCCAAGATATCCTTCTTATTGCTTTGTCTTCAATAAAATATGTATACAATACTCCTTATTCATGAGATATATCCTTTTTTCTACAAATATTCCCTCCAAAGGGTTGTGAATCATATGGAGTCTTCATGCGGTCTTGATATTTGGTCTTTTGTTGTAATCCAATGTTCCTTCGTGTTCTTACCAGATGATTCTCTTATCTCCTTAGCTCCTTTGGTGTTTTCTAGCATGGTCTCCTTCTCCGTCTCCTTCATCATCATCATGTCATGATTTAATAGAATACATATGACTGCAATCCACCCATGACAAGATGAGATCATTCTAATAAACTCCTAGCTAAAGATGCTTCATGAAATCACTTGTTAGGGCTAGAACTAGTGACTGGTTGAGTGACTAACTCAGGGATTGCCCAGTTCCAAATGCCAATGTTTGGGACTAAGGCTTGACACTGTGCAATGTGTAATTTAGGATGGCCACAGTCAAAGGATTGTGTAGTTGAGGAGCTCAAGGGCTCAGGCTGGAGGCTTGAGCCTTGAGACTGTGCAATGCACAGTTATAGAGGCATGGGTAGAGGGATTGTGCAGTTGAGGGACTCAAGGGATCAAGAAGGATGCTTGAGGCTTGAAACTTTGTAGTGTGATGTTATGAAGGCCTAGGTTAAGTGACTACACAATTGAGGAACTTAAGAGGTCAAGCTTGAGGATTGAAGTTTCCTAATGTGCAGTTCATACAAGAGAACAAGCTGGGAGATTATGCAGCTGAGGGGTTAAAAGCATCAAGATTAAGGATTGAAGATTGAAGTTGCCCAATGCATGGTTGTGGAGGGGGAGAGGCCAAGTAATTGCGCAGTTGCATAGTTCAAGAGCTCAAGGATGAGTTTTGATGCTTGAGACTGCACAATGCACAGAGAAGGTTGGATGGAGGAAAGGATTGCGTAGTTCTAGGTTTCAAGCACTAGGACTGAGCACTAAGACTGCAGAATGTGAAGTTCCAAGAGGTAAGGTTAGGGCATGGGGGTTGAGACTACATAATTCATAGTTCATGGAGGTTGAGTGAACTCAATTTGCCCAGGAAAAAAAATCCGGATAAGGCTAAGTGTGGGATCAGTGAGGCTCAAGTGAGCAGAGAAAAAACTAGATCATGATCACACACTCGGAATAGTCGATGACACAACATTGATCACTCAAAAAAAGAAAAACATTATTCCCTCAATGTGAGAACAATGCAACATACCTCTCTAAGTGTGACACAAAAGATACAATTTGTGATGGAAGCAATGACACTTGTGTGACAGTGCATGAAACTTTAGGAATGAGTGTAAAACATGTCTACTGACTAGTAGTACTCATTAACACCAAAGTTACCCTTTGAAACAATCCAAAACCCCACTTTACATGATAAGTGACACTTCCCATGCCAAAATATGACATCTTCTATATAAAGCGAAAAGTGTAAATGACACTAGTGATGTGCGAATGATAGTGAAAAAAACACAAGCCATATCCAAGATAACATGAATTAAGATGAAATAAAGTGAAGGTGACCATAAAAACATGAAAGCAACACTTGCGAAACTGAAGGTGTATAAAGAGACAGTTTGGAAAACTCATTCAAACAAATGTACAACCACAACCAAAAGTGAAAAATTCTCAATGAAAGCACACACTAATTGTCAACATGGGTTGATCGCTGCACAAGAACACTCTTGATGGATTGTGCTCTGCCTGTACAATCTTGCATAAAATAATGTGATCATGAACTTTTTGTAGATTGACCATGTGCGAGCAAGTGACTTCAACACTTATAATCCAAGAGGGAGCTTAAAGACTTAACAATGCATTAGTCATCCAAGAAGTGACTCTGGAATGACCGATCAGCTGTGAAGATCAAGCCTACAATCAGTTTCCATTTCCTTTACATGTTCCAGTTTTGAGAAGCATAGTCAAGAAAACATGGTTGAGCGGCTACTGAACTGGTTACATTGGCATTTTAGTATCACCTAATTCATCTTTTCATAGATCATCTTAGAGTAGGTTGTTTTGTATATAAATATTCTCATAGGAATGAGCATTCTTTAGTTTCTAGTTGCAGTAGTGTCTTTCTAGTGTGGATTTTATTTTCAGTCTATATATTCGTTACATTGCAAGAATTTGGCTTCATTTGGAGAAGGTCGTAGGTCAGAGAAGATTGTAGCTATATTCCATTGCCTAATGGATCAAGCTACTAGTCTACGGTGTTCTTGGCACCTCACAGGGAGGATGCCATCCCCATCGGAGCCAATGCTAGGATCCTATAATCTAGGAATCAAAGTGTGTTTGCCTCTTACTATTCGTGTAAGAGGTATACAAGCATTGGAGAGACTATTTCAATATTTATACAACATCACATAGACATTTCAATCCTACCCATTTGATCCATTTTTCCAAAGGAGGTGTGCTAACATATAGAGCATGGAGGGCTACTTGGACTTGCTATGAATTTGCTACAAAATTCATTGTTTTTGTCATCATTTTAAAAATATGTGTCCGACCAAATGGAGCTGAATTTTGAAGAATTGAAAGAATTTTTCCAATAACAAACCATAAAACAAAAATCTCCTTCAATTAATGCACAGGAATCATATATTGGAATATTCAAATGCATCTTTACAGTCTTTTTTTTCAGGTTTTGACATTTCCTGATTTAGTTATGATGTTTGGGTGCAGATTGTGAGGAGATGGAGAGGAATTTTTGGAAACTGATAGAGGTTTCTCTCAAAAACACTCTCATATACAAAAACATCTCTCGAGTTTGCAACTGCTATCCAGCTTCAGGATATATGAGCTAGTTTTGGACCCCTATTTTTCCATAAATTCAGTCCATGTTTCATAGTAGACCTGTTGCACAAACATATCGGTCAATGTTATTTTGAGAAATTTCAAATTTTGGAGCTTCTAGAAGTCATTTTAGTTATTGGATAAGCATAGATAGGTTTAAATTCATGTGGTTTTAAGTTCAAATTCATGTGTCGATAAGTTCCAACTTGGTTGATGTTTCTAAAGTGTATTAGTCTTGATATAACAGTTTTTGTTTTTTTTTAATAGCAAGGAAAGATGCATTGCATCTGGACCATTCAATTTTATGAAGTGAATTTTACCACCGAGAGTGGTAATTTGCATTCATCGTTATATATAATAATGTAAAGACATGGAAAATGGTAGTTGGTTGGTCAAATTGGAGAGTAAAGAACATTGTGCATATTGTAATTTTTAGTTAAATATTTTCAGAGTTTCATGTAATTCAGCTCTCTTATGTGAGTGTTTACTATTTTTGTGTGTTATGTTTATTCCTATGATGTCTAAATGAAAAACTTGTTTCATAATTCATCTTGTTAATGGTGCCCTGTTACATTCATTTAGACATTCTATATGTCTTTTTGACCATAATCATTTTAAGATTCATCCATTGTTTGATTCCTTGAGATGGTTATCTACTTTCTTTATTATTCTCACATTTGAATCTATTAAGTGGCATAAGGAAGTGTTTCTATCTTTCCTTTGAACAACTTTTCCCAATTCGTCGAGCATCCACTACGTCAGTGATCTCAATTTTTTACTAACTCCATGCCGAATGGAATTCTCTTTGCCCTTCCTTAACACCTATAAACTTTGTTATGTTCCAAAGATCTAGACACTGTTCTTCATTGAAACCAATATTTAGTGACTGAGTTGAAAGAGAGAGCCCTCTCTGGGGTTGGAAGGGCTAGTTTCCAATTTCGCAAGTGGTTTGTGGTTACCTCTAGGTTTCTTTCCTACAGCCAAATGAAATTACAGAGTGCTAACATGGTGGCATCATTGTCGGGTAGTGAAAACTCTATCTTCCCTAGGAAACAATGACAATGATCTAGATCTAATTATTGATGGTGAACAATAGTTGGACATCAAAAGGCTGTATATTTTTCACCTAGAAATTCCATTGTTAGAGAATCCATATTGCAGAACACTCATGGTGACTCCATTGTCCAAAGAATTCAAAGCTTAAATTGTTGATTCAGATACTTATCAAACACGATGACAGGGTATGTGGAATACCCTATTTCTATTGAAGGTTTCAAATAATACTGGGATAATTTTTATGATGATCAAATTGATGATGCTTTCTTAAATTTTTTACCTATTTATTTAAAGTCATGCAAATGTAGCTCTGAAGCCAGGACCAACTTTTTAGAAGAGCTTGCTGAAAAACTTGAGAAAGATTTTCAAGCCTTAGAAGTTCAAAATCAGTCCCACAATTTTGCAATGTCAAAATCAGTCCTTCGAGAATCTGTGTCATCCAAAATAAGAAGTGGTAGTGTTTCCTTTTGATATTGAGATTGACGAGTGTTTTGGGAATGAGTTTCATGACTCACATTTGAAACTATATGATGGCAAGGAAAGCATATATGAACTGTCCAAGCGTGACGATCAATTTGCAGAATACTTTGAAGATCAACCAATAAGTCATGTAATTCATGATCCCATAGTTGTCTATATGGAGGAATTGTTCGCTACAGAGTTCCAATCATGTTTTAGTTGTGAAGATCAATCCTACAATCAGTTTCCATTGCCCTTACATGTTCCAGTTTTGATTATACTAAAGCACAGTTAAGAAACCACAGTTGAGCAGTGACTCAACTGGTTGCATTGGAATTTTAGTATCACCTAATTCATCTTTTCATTTATCATCTTAGATTATGTTTCTCTGTATATAAATAATCTCACAAGAATGAGAATTATTCAGTTTTCAGTTGCAGTAGTGTCTTTCTAGTGTGGATTTTATTTTTAGTCTATATATTGGTACATTGCAACAATTTGGCTTCAGTTGGAGAAGGTCACAATTCAGAGCAAATTGCAGTTAGATTCCATTTCCTAATGGATCAAGCTATTAGTATACGGTTTTCTTGGCATCTCATAGGGAGGATGCCATCCCCATTGGAGCCAATTTTAGGATCCTAGAATCTAGGAATCAAAGTGTGTTTTCCTCTTACTATTCATCTAGGAGGTTTGCAAGCAATGTAGAGACTACTTCAAGAGTCATACACCATCACACAAACATTTAAAGCCTACCCATTTGATCTATTTTTCCAAAGGATGTGTGCAAACATATAGAGCATGGAGGGCTAGTTGGACTTACTACGAATTTGCTGTGAAACTGACTATTTTTGTCATTAATTTCAAAAGATGTTTGCGACCAAATGGAGCTGAATTTTCGAAAACGGAAAGATGTTATTTCCAAGAACGGGACAAATTACAAAAACCTCCTTCAGTGTTTACATATGTGTCATATATTGGAATATTCAAATACATATTTACATACTATTTTTTAGGTTTTGGCATTTCATGTGCTTAGTTATGATGTTTGGGTGCAGATTGTGAGGATCTAGAGAGGAATTTTTGGAAACTCACATAGATTTCTCTTAGAGGCACTCCCATCTACAAAAAAAAATATCTCGGTTTTTCAATATCTATCTATATTAAGGATATATGAACTAGTTTTGGACCCCTAGTTTTCCATAAATTCAGTCCCTGTTCCGTAGTAGACCTGTTGCACAAACATATCAATCAATATTATTTTGAGAAATTTCAAATTTTAGATATTCTAGAAGTCATTTTAGTTATTGGATAAGCATAGATAAGTTTAAATTCATGTATTTTTAAGTTCAATTCATGTGTTGATATGTTCCAACTTCGTTGATGTTTCTAAAGTGTTAGTCTTGATATAGTAGTTTTTGTTTTTTCTACATAGCAAGTAAAGATGCATTTCATCTGGACCATTTAAACTTTATGAAATGAATTCAACCACCTAGAGTAGTAATTTGAATTCCTCATTTTATATAATGATGTAAAGACATGTGGTTGATTGGTCAGATTGGAGAGGAAAGAACATTGTGCATATTGTAATTTTCTATGAGTTTTAATGAAATTGGTGGATTAGAAGTACCTGGTTAAATATTTTCGGAGATTCATGTGATTCAGAACTCTTATGTAATTTTTCCTATTTTGTGTGTGTTATATTTCCTCCTATGATGTTTCAATGAAAAATTTGTTTCATAATTCATCTAGTTAATGGTGCTCTGTTGCAGTCATTTAGACATTCTATGTGTCTTTTTTGCCATAATCATTTTAAGATTCATCCATTGTTTGATGCCTTGATATGGTTATCTACTTTTTTTATTCTTCTCACATCTACAATTATTAATTGGCATAAGGAAGTGTCTATATCTTACCTTTGAACAGTTTTTCCCAACTCACTGAGCATCCACCATGTCATCGATCTCAATTTTTTACTAAATCCATGCCCAATAGAGTTCTCTCTACCCTACCACCACACCTATTTTTTATTTTCTAAAGATCTAGCCATTTTTCTTCATTGAAACCAATCTTTAATGACTGGGTTAAAAGAGAGAGCCCTCTCTGTGTTGGAAGGGCTAGTTTTCAATTCCGCAAGTGGTTTGTGGTTACCTATGGGTTTCCTTCCTATAGCCAAAGTAAATTACGTAGTGCTAATAGGTGGTTTCCCTTGGTTTCTTGGGTTCCCTTGATTCTAGGAATTTTTTTTCTCTTCCCCTTAATAAATTTCTATGAATTAGGGGATTATTCAAGTTTTGTTTTGCGTAAATTTACACTTGTTTGTGTGGTTCAAGTAGAGCCATGACACCCTGAGGTCCTAGTGTTGGAGCGGATGGATCACTTGGCTATGGAAATAGGTAATAGGGATTTTACATTTTACTTTGGTAGGTGGGATTACTACAAGCATTCCCAAGCACATGCTGATGCATATGGGTGTATGCATAAGAAGTATCGTTGTGCCCCTGTGAGGTGATGCAAGGGGAATATGGAGGGGAATAAATGTAGGAGGAATGGTTCCCCTATGTGGCTAGCCATATCCCATTGGTACATAAGCAATAAAATGAGACTAATGGTATGTGATAAATCCATTCATGTTGTCAATGGCTTGGGATTCCCCAAGTGTTAATTTTTCACCACAATGAATGTGGAGCATTGATGATGATAATGTATAAGTAGCTTAATTGGACATATATTAAATCATATTTCATGGCATTTTGGATGGCATTTTCAATAACCATGGGGAATTTCAAAGAAACGTCCTTAGTGATGGGAGGAAGGAGTGAATTTAGGAACCAATCCATGAAGAACTGGTCAGTAAGTTCTAGAGCCTTACACAGACTCCACCCTCTGTGTCACTCATAAACATGATTATTAATATGATTGGTTGTAGTTTGGAAATAGGTGATTAAAATTTTGATGTTGGTGTCATGGAAAATAGGTAACTGAAAGTAAGAGATAAATACATTTGCAAAAGATGCAAACATCTAATGAGTTTCATAGGGATGCTTAACACACCATTTCATGGAAACACCATTCAACGTGCATTGAAATAAATGGAAATAGATAGAGTATTATTTAACGGAGTTTGATGAACACCACATGTGGAAGGACCAGATGTAGTTGTTTGGATCTTCTATAGGAGTATCCTCAAACTTGATATCTAAGGGAAATTTAGTTGGCATGGGGGGGAAACTAGATCCTGGTGGAGAGGATCCTTAATGAGCCAATTCAAATCCGGTAGGTTTAAACAAGCCATGAAAGGTAAGAAGGGTTGTTTGGTGTTCATTCCTTCGTTGGTTTTTATATTGGTTCCAATATTGGTACCAACATTGTTGTCGCCATTAGTGCCAGTGTTTCCCCCCAATATTGGCACCTACATTGGGGCTTAAATTACTATCACGGTTTACACCTGCCATGTTGGTAGAGGCTTGGGACTGGCTAGAGCTAGAGGATGAATTACTAGAACCCCCTAAAGAGATGGAACCCAAGGGTGGGTTACATGGTGAAAATTTGACATATTGAGAAAGTGTAGAAATTCATATGAGAGGAAAATGAGGGTGTAAACAGTTGAAAGGTGTTTTCATTGATGCCAACATCATTCTTTGATCACTCTTAATATAGGTTAGTGGATTTCATTAATTGGAATCTCAAATGTATAAGAAACCCTAGAAGGAAGAGAAGGATGCCCCACATTTGATGAGGAAATTGAATGGGAAGATCAATGAATTTGCAATAAATACCATCATAGGATGATAGAACTTATCATCTCATTTCTAACGGTAGGTGGCATGTCATACAACTCCTCATAGTTGAGGAGATACACCTTCTCAAATATGAAGCCCGGAAAGTGTGGTTATTGTACCTAAATGGATGACAAAAGGAAACTTTATGATTGGTAAATTTTTGGTAATAATATTTGAGAGAATATTGAATAATTTATGTGGATCTTGAGTTGACCAAGTTTCCTGAAAAAGGATTATTTTTTTCCTCAAAACATTATGTATATTGTTGTAAACATGAAGTCATCTCCACAAGAAAAGTCGAATTTATTGGATAATTCAACTATGTTTTTGAGGATGTTTTAGGGCTAGTCAACCCCCCTTATAGACCCTTCCTTCCTCTATATATTAGGGCCTCATTTCACCTCACCTTGATAACTATGTTGTGTAATTGTGCTTCAGAAAGCTCAAATCTAGTTTCTAGCTTATTTAAGCTTATAGAACTATATCATGAAGAATAGGTAAATATGTAAGTTCTCATATATTCTTCATGAATTTTGAACTTAAACATTTCTAGTACCTTCTCTTTCTCTTGTAGAAGCTTCCTGATGTCGAAACTTGCAATAACTTCATATGATTTCTTCCAATCACCTTTGCTTAATACATGTGTTGCAGCCATAACATGATCACGAAAATTCTCAGGGGGCCCAGTAAATGTTTTCCTCTCATTAATCTCTAGTAAACGGTGGAAATTCTTATTTAGCACCTTCCTTCTAACATCATGTGTGTTAGCAGCCATATTTGGCACCTCCAAGTGTTAGGTAAACTTGACTCAGGATAGAGTCAAAGTTGACCAGGTTAAACAGTTATGGTTTTGGGGCACATGGTATTGTGCACCCATAGTATTTTGCCCGTGGTATTATATGTAATGGAGCTTGTAAAAGGCTGGAAGGACTTCATTGTAATGAAAAGGCCTGCAGGTGAGCGGTGAAGGCTCACTTGGCCGGATTGGCCAGGGTTTTGGCCAAGGATAATGAAATTTCATTATGATTGGTTTTTCCCCAGATTTGGGGTTTTCCCAGATAAACATGTGTGTTCATGTGTTTATGGTTATTGCTGGTTATTTTTTATATTTGTTCATCTCAGTAATTCTCCATAATTAATTTGTGTTCTTGGATAAATTTCTTAACACCAAGAGCATGGCACAAATCAGATGTACTGCTTCAAGCACCTCCAAATTAATGTGCATGTGATAAGGCATTTTATGCCTCCTCTCAAGCTTTTGTTGAAGTCGTACAAGAAAAAAAAATCTCATTCTCTAGTCTCTATGTTACATTTATAACTCTTAACAAAAATAAATAGCACTTGGGTTTCTTGATTCCTTCTTGACAATTTGTCTATTCACATCCCCTTTCTTTCATTTCCAAAACATTTTATATTTCAATATATAATTTTTTCATCATCTTAGAGTTACATTTTGTACTTTGTTTTCCATGTAGCCTCTCCACTCTTAATATTGAGAAAATATTTATGTTAGGTGCCCATAGCTGAGTTGTTCATATGCCACCTCAAAGGTCACAAACTCTTTTGGAAGGGTGCATAGACCATTCTTAATTGTGTTGATGTGTGAGTTGATGAAATTGATTTCTTTTAAAGGAATAGTAATAGATACATGCCCCATTAGCACCTCCTTTGTAATATTTGAAGTGCCAATAGAGACTTTCTTCTCACTAACAATCTCTTACAACTCTTTCATCAACTCAAAATCTGCTTAATGGGCATTCATTCCACCAAGTGAAGGTAGATGACATATTTCAATGACCTTCACCATGGATTTGGTGGATATGTTAACACTTGTTGACTTAGGCAGTGACATATTTTTCAACAAATGATATTGCAGAGATGAAACTTGCCAATACTGTGTAGTTACAGATCTCACCCCAATCAACCTCCATCCAGAACTAAAATATTTTCTCTAATGTAAATCTAAAAAGAGTTAAGAATTGAGAAGAAAAATCATGAAATTCCTATAGGTTGTTGTACATTAGCCTTTATTCAATGTTTAGTCCATATTGTATAGAAAAATCACAATCCTTGAACTCAAACAATTTGGTCATGTCTCCTCCAAAGAACTTTTTTTCTTCTAATACTCCTATGTTTCTCTAAAGAGTTTGATATCATTGGACTCAGTTGCTTATGTACAAGAAACACTTGTGGAAGCTACAACCACTAGATCTTTATCTATACTTGTAAACGCAGTAGCTTTTGTAATGAATGTTAACTTTGGGACTCCATCCAACTTCAATTTATTTGCATTTGCCTCATAATTTGCTTCTTTTTCTTGTCAAAGACAAATGAATTCAACATCATCCCTTTCCAACTTTCAGGGGGTGAAAATACTTAAACTCATCACAAAGAATGGGAAGTGACGTCCACTGATGGATTTTCCTGTGGATTCGATTGGTATCCCTAGACTAGATGATCCTTCTCCCATAGGCTCCATGCTCTCCATTTGTTCTTTAGTCTTCTCCTCTACCTCTGCTTTGAATTTTCTTCTTTCTCATCTCTTATCTTTTTTCTTCGACCTCATTTAGTTTCCTTTGTGTTTATTTCTCTTTAAAAGCCTCTAATTTCTTTGTGTTTCTTACGCTTTCAAAGCCTTTTCTTTTCCTTGTGCCTCTATTTTTGCTTTGACATATTTCTTCTCCCTTCTTATCCATTCTGGCTTTGTTTCCTTCCCTTTTGTTTCTAGACCCTTTGTGTATTTGGCTCCTTTATCTTTTCCATCCATTCTTACTACTCATTCATCAAGTGATGAGGCTCCCCTAGAGCTATCCTCCTACCACACTTAATTTATAAAATGTCATTTGTATTTGCATGCTTAGAAATCACGAGCTATTACACCACCAGTGCCATGCCTTCTAATTCTCTCTTTCCCAAAGTTGATGATAGATATTTCCTCACCTACTTCAACGATAGCAGTTGCATTCTCTAAACATTATGCAGTTATGCAAAATAGAAAGGGTGGTCATGGAGGTTTCTTACTATGGGTAAGGACAACTCCCACTATGTTCAAGCAGGTTTGATATGCTACCTCTTGAAAGACAAATTTAAACCAAAATAAATTTAGGCACCACATGAGGAGGTTGGGTGGTTCAAAATATTCTCATATAATTTCCATTTCTTTCGCATGCCAATCATTTGCATGCCTTTATTTTTCATGCATTGTGGACGCTTGCAAAAACTTAACATATATAAAAGAGCCTTAAAATTCTCACCTATCCTCATATAGTAAATATTGTACTTATGTTCCCTTAACTCTCGTAATACCCATGGATTAGTTTTCCGTTGGGATTCCATTGACATATCACTCATGGAAAGTTGTTAGTGATATATATTACATCTAGAAAGAAGGACATGTAAGAAGTTGGACAAATTCCCACAAATAGATCCTTGATTGTAAAAATGACCTAGCTTAATGCAACCAATAGGATAAAGGCCCAATTGAAGATTGTTCAACCTTAGTCACCTATTATATTAATGGTACCCAAGATTCTCTAAATTGAGTTGCATTCTCTTCCCCATATAGTCTATCTATCAAGGCCAATATTAGCTTATATGGAATTCTGGGTATTTCTGTTGGGTATACACTTGTCCATTGTGACGTGAATTTCTTTTTAGGAATCCACAAACTCTTTGCTATTTGATAATCCAAGGCCAATTGGAAACCCATTCATCTATAATATCAACCTCTGGCCTAGAAAACTTATAGCCTACATCCAATTTTGATGATTGGAAGGAGGCAATAGCTTTCCCCTCTATATTTTTTATCAATCTATTATCAATGTCTATGTGGTTGATTAGAAATGACATGTCCTCAATGCAATGCAACACAACTGGTCTAGATGTTACTCTGATACTCAGCATTTGGATTCTTCTCTCCTTGTAATGGTGTTAGTTTGAGGTACATCTCTTATCTAAACAATCGATATATCTCACCCCATTGGTAACTAGTTTTTGGATCAATTTACTGGTTGTCCCAATAAAATGTCCCTATTATATTTTGCTCCTTTTGTTCTTTTGATGCCTCCAACTCATTTCATGGTGTAGCTTAGACATGTTCATTGGGTGGCAGAAAAGCATGTGTTAATATATTTGCGAGGTACGATGGAATTTGGACTGAGATATGTCAAAGGTGGAGTGTTGTTGCAGGGGTGCCAGATTCCAATTGGGCAAGGAGTGTAGTTGACAAAAAATCCACATCTAGATGTTGTTACAACTTTGTATCAATGATGATCTTGTGGTTGTTGAAAATAATACTGAGAGGGGGGGTGAATCAGTATTATCTAGTCCTTTTTGCCAAATCTTCCTTATATATACTTTGAATTATTTTTGCATATCAGTACCATAAAATAATGAGCATGAACAAGAAAAACAGACAGTCACATCAAAGAACACCAGATATAAGGTGGAAACCCAATGTGGGTGAAAACCACCTGCTGCAATATGTCTCTATCTTCTTTCAAATTAGAAACTCCTTTTACAATGGTCTTGTACTGGAGCAGTCCTTTACCAGTACGCAGGCTGCAACCTGCAGAGAGCACAACTCTCTCTCGTTTTCCAGTCTCTCCTGGAAGGGAGCTACAACCCCCTACTTCTTTTCTTTCAAGGACCACTTTTCATAAATTTTCAAACTGGATCCATAAATATCAAATGATCATCAAGTACCAGTAAGTCACCCAGATAACCAGATTCACAATAACAGAAAACTAAACCCAGAATACTTTCTGTGGCGTCTCCTGCGGCGTCTCCTGTGGCGTCTCCTGCGGCGTCTCCTGCGGCACCTCCGGCGTCTCCTGCGGCGTCTCTTGCGGCGCCTCCGCACTTCCGCAGCTACAGCGCTCGAGAGATAACCCTTCACAGATTCGCTTTCCACTTCACTTTCATATAGATCGAGCTTTTGAAACAATAACCCAATATTTCAGATCTTAAGATATTGAACCCAAAAGCATACTCAAGCCA
>APFE030544627.1:63095-121421 GCA_000404065.3 Pinus taeda | reverse complement strand
GGACTTCGTAACTTACTTGAATTTATCAAAGTGGACGCTGAAGCAGAGCTTCCTCACATCAACCAGAGATATGCGTGGACTGCGCGACTCCTTTTCGCTTCTCCAACACGCCTTACAATCTCACCACTCAGATGTTCTTGGAACAAACAGTCCTCAGACTGGTGGCCCAGCAGGCTTCAATATTATTCAAAATAAGATTACACACCATAGATAGCCTCAAGTCAAGAGCTTTTCTAGCCTCTGATCTTTGAGAGCTCAGAATACAATTACACACTCACACTCAAAACTCACGATGCTGCATACATGGAGAATTCTTCCTTAAATAACCTAAAAGAGAATCTAAGCTAACTAAGATCTGACATAAAGAAGAAATAATTGAGGGTCCTGTCGGTATCTTTTTCCACCGACGGTGTCTACTCAATCTTTCTTTTGTACAAAGATTCTTATCACAACATGTGACCAACATTATCACATTGCTGTTAAGAGATTCGTTACCATGGTCCTTTCGGGCTTCTATCACTATCATAATCTGGATCTGAATCAGAGTCTACAGAGGTCCTTTGTCTTTCCCAAGCACAGGTTAACTTTCCCAAATTGTCTTCTGGCTTTTTCCATGATGATGTTAGCCACGATAAATATTCTTTTTCCCAAGTGGGGTCATTTTGTACCTGAGCATCTTGGTAAACATCAACAAAGACAGTGTCTTTTTCTTCCCCTACTTTAGCTTTTCCTTTTGAATCATGAATTGCTATTGAAGATTCTTCTTTTTGTGGAGCATGTGAACTCTGTCAAGTGTCATAAGAAAATTTTATCGAATCTGCAATTTTTCGTAGGGTTTTTGATGGAAAGAGGTAGTCATCTTTACTCCATCTGTTTACATATGCATATGGGTCAATTTCAATTCCAAGAAAGGAATCTTTCTTACTTTTTCTAAAGTCTGGCAAGGATTGTACTACCAATTCAACTCCATCTAGCAGATCCCATCTGAAGATTTGAAACATACTGACTGATTGCTCGATAGCGGCCTGTACCCATAATTTGCATTGATGACTGATATGTCCTTTTTCTTGCCATCCAATTTCAAATATCATTGATGAGCATACTCCATTTGATAATAGCAGATTTATCAAACATATAGCATCTTCTGTCCATTCCCCTGATAAAACACAGATTGTTACTAATGCTTTTTGATTAATAATTAATCGTGATATTCTATGTTTTCCTTGCATCGGCTCGAGTGTTTTAATCATGGAGATTTTTTCTGATAATTTTAATAGATGGAATTCTTGAAGCCACATAGAAATCTTTTTTATCTGATCTGTATTTTCTGCCAATGTGGATTCTATCACACTATCTCTTCCATACATTTGTGCAAATGGATTAGGATCGACTGGATTACGAAATTCCATGCTTTGATAATCCCACGGTTCGGAAAAGGTTCTGAGATATTGAAGAGTTCTCAGAATACATTGAGATGCTCGAAGCTGCAGTTTCTTTTGACATCTGCCATTCTTTATCTCCCAGTCAGCAAAAGGCTGAAACAACTCATATTGTGGAAAAGAATCTGTTGATTCAAAATTTTCATCGATTCTTTGCAAAAAGGCTGCATCCAATTCTTCAAACATATCAGGAATTCTTAATGATCTTAAAAATCTTTCAACAAGTCCATTCATGTTGATTTCTTCAAGATCTAGCATTTTTGAAGAGACATACACAGCAATAGAGAAATCAATCCCGCCAATTATGTGATAATAATTTAAGGTCTTCAATACCTTTATCATTTCGGGTGTATAGAGCCTAGACCAGGTATCATCAAGTAGCTTGAAATAAACTTTCACCTTCATATTTGGCATAGGATAAACTTTGACCAATTCATCATCCAGGTTTAGAAAAACACCAACATTTTTGTGTTGCCATGCTTGGCATCGTTGAATCCATTGATTTCTCCTTAGTCTCAACCCAACAACTTTTTTGATTTGTTCAGTGATATCAAATAACAAGAATTCTAAAATTTTAAAACGCTGTACAAAAGTGTCAAAATTATCATCAGTAGCAGTTTTACCCTTAATATCAAACATACTTTGTTTATGTACATGAACCTTGTTCATTTCTCTTGTCAGGGCATTTGCCAAAAAGTTAGAATTTCCTGGGATCCATTCGACATCAAACTCATACATCTGAAACCACATCTGCCACGCTAGTAACCTTCCGCGAGCCAATTGTTTGGAAATCTTTGCAGTCATGAAGTATTTAAAGTTCATGGAATCAGTACGAATTAAGAATTTTGCAGGAGCCAAGTAAATTTCAAATTTCTGGATCCCATTGAAAATGGCTAGAGTTTCTTTCTCTGCAGGAAAATAACCTTTTTGATGTTTCTGAAATTCTCCCAAGGCATATGCAAAAAGAACTTCTTCAATTTCTTCATCAACTTTTATTCTTTCAAGAACTGTAGCTGACCAAAAATTATCTGAAGCATATGTTTGTAGAATTAGAAATCCATTACCTGGCGGTTTTAATGCAGACAAACTCTGGCATTCTTTCTTTAGTAATTGAATTGCTTTAGTAGCTTCATCTGACTAGCCACCATTAATATACTGTCTAATTGTAGCAGTTTTTTCTGAAAGATTAGGGATATATTTATGTACATAATTCAAAATCCCTATAAATTTCTGAATCATGTGTTTATCTGCTAAGCGATCAGGGAATTCAGACAACTTTGTCAAAACATGCGGCTGCATCTGAATTTTCCCATTGCTGATATGAATTCCAAGAAAATCAATATTTTCTTGAAAGAGTATCATTTTCTTCTCAGATAAAACAAGACCATGTGCCTTTGCCTCTTCAAGAAAAATTTGCAAATGTTTCAAATGAGATTCTGAATCTGAGCTATGTACAAGAATATCATCAATATAGACAACTATAAAATCATATTTACTGAAGATATGATCCATTCTTCGTTGGAAGAAGGAAGGAGCATTCTTCAAACCGAAAGGAACGACTTTCCACTGGAAGAAACCTGCAGGACATGTGAAAGCAGTCTTGTGGCGATCTTCTTCTGCAATCTGTATCTGATAATAGCCTGATTTCATATCAAATTTGCTAAAAATTTTACTTCCTTGAATTTTCTGCATAATGGTTTCTTGTCTAGGCATCGGATAATTAAAGCTTTTGGTTATTGCATTCAATGGCTTGTAGTTAATAACCATTCTATACTTACCACGAACAATTTCTAAATGATTTCTGACAAGAAATGCAGAACATGAGTAATGAGATTCACTTCTTTCAATAAGCTGGAGATCTAGCAATTCTTGAATCTGATTTCTCATTTCTCTTTCTTCAGCAGGGGTGCATGGTATCAATTTACCGGTTACCCCATTGTCATGCAGTGTTATTATTTCTTGACGTGGACTTTCTGTAGTCCAAAATGCCTGAGGGTTGTTAGAGCAACATTTTAACAATTCTTCATGTAGACTGGTTTGTTCAATAGTCCAATTGGGATCTCTATTGGCTTTTTGAGTAGGTTGTGATTTTGCCTCGTACATCATTAATACTTCTTTCCAATCATGAGACTCATTCTTTACTTTCTTAGAACCTACCTTCTTTTGACTCTGCTCTTTTCTGGCTTCTGAGTTTGCCATTGTTAGTCTTGGAACAGCAACTGCTTTCTTTTTAACATTGCAGATGATTTTATCTTCACTTATTGTTACAGGCAGTACTGAATTAATAAATGGCATTCCTAAAAATAGACTTGCAGAAGCATCATAATGCTAGATAGTAGAGATTTTGATAGTAACCCCCCCAAGTTTCAAAGAAATGTTATCTACATAGTGGGTAAGGTTAACTGATCCACCAATTGTTTCTGAAACAAGAATATGCTGCAGAGGCTTCCATAACCCTTTAAAAAGAGATGGGCGTGCAAGATTATTTGAACCACCAGTGTCAATAAAAGCATCAACACTGATCCATTCACCACGGACTTGAACTTCAACAGGAATGTACAACAGATTACTGGATTTGACTATCTTTTTCAGAAAAGCATTTTCTTCATCTAGAGCAGTATTATTTATAGGAAGTGATGATGATGAAGACGCAACTGTTTTAGGATATGGACACAAAGAACTCACAAGTGGTTGTGGAGGCAAGGAATGAAAACGGGGGAATGAGTCCTTTAAGTCTTCTGGAGTAACAGTTTCTTCAGAAGAATTATCTGAGTATTCTTCTGTGTAATCATTTGTGTCAGTTTCATCACTATAATGATGTTCTTCTTCCCATTCACAATCACTATGTTCATTTCCAAAACCAGAAGAACAAACATTCATCTTTTGGCTGATTTCATCAAGAGATTCAGTATCAGAGAGTGAAGCATCAGTCAAAATGTATACATCAGATACTTCATCATTTGAATCAACTACTGACCAATTATCTGCAAATTCATCAATCTCAAAACAGGCTTTCAATTTATTTGAGGAACTCCTGGGGCATTTTCTAGCGAAATGTCCTTCTTGCTTACAGATAAAGCAAGCATTATCTCTTTTTGGCTGTTTCCTCTTTTTAACATATCTAAATTTTTTGAATGGTCTTCTTGGGTTTGCAACTCTTTTTGGTCTGTATTTACCATATTTCTTAGCTTTTCTTTTCTTGAAAGGAGTCCACGGTAATACAGAGCGACATACATTCAGATTGGGAGAAACATTATGAACCTGTTTTTGCCAACATAAATATTTGACTTTTTCCTGACACCTGAATAGGAGATCTATCCAATAGATTTGCTCAATCTTTTTGTTCTGAACTTCTATATCTTCCATTATCATGTCTCCTAAATTTCCAGGTAGTTTTGATAAGAAAGCAATTTTTTGAGTAGGGTCATTATTCATTTTTCCTTTAAAGACTTTAGCCATATATTCCGACCCAAACTGATCTAGATCTTTGAGATCTTTCAACTCCATCCTAGTTAGATCAGTAATTATTTGCTTTAACTCATCTGTAGGTTTAGGAACAAATTGGGTAAGCAAAAAAACTTCTAATGTAGCTAGACCTGCTAGTGCTTCATTCTGTCTTTCTTCGGGGGTAGCTGAGAACCACCAATCCCACACAATACCTGCCATTCGTTTTTCTGCTAACAAGAATATTGAGAAATTATCCAACTTAGATACTACTTGCATCTGGTATAAAGCACCAATCCATATTCTGATTGATTCAGCTGGATTTTTTGACTTATCTAGATCCAAAACATGAATTAGTAGCAAACAAATCTTCTTCTAATCTTGGATATTTTGGTTCTTAATGCATGTTAGCTTTCTGCAAAGAAGGCATTATAAATGATGGAAATAAAGTGGCAGCATTCTCAAAAGTAGCCAATTCATTTTTGTTTTTGAAAGCTAAAGTTGACACTAGCTTTTCTCATTTAAAACTGACTTGGCTGTTACTGGACTCGGCTATTTCTTCTTGAGAATCACTAGTTTCCCATTTCTGAGGGATTTCCATGGTTCTAGAAAACTTTGGAGGCTGCGATTCTTTCTTCTTTTTCTCTCTTCTTCTTCTTTCTTTTTCTTCTCTGCGTTGCTGATCAGCTGTTTGTTCTTCTTGTAGGAGTTTCAGATTTGCTAGAATTAGTTCACTTTGACTTCCCAAATCATCTAAAACTTCTTCAGCATGAGCACACCATGTGGTTAAATAATTGCCTATCTGATATACCTGATCAAGATCATTTGTATTTTGTGCATTATGTTCTATTAATGGAGCACAATCTGCACGGGTGGGTGGTTGTCGAGAAGATGAAGAAGTAGTACAAAATTTGGTACGAGGAGGCCACTTGCCACCTTTGACATATCGCCGATTGGCAAACTGCCATTCTTCAACAGGAGGGAAATAACCTATGCGATGCATCTTATTTACAGTGGGTAAAAAAGGCTTTGATTCTGGTATATACAATTCATTGGAGGATAATACAGGCTCAGTCTGACCGACTTCTTGGAAAGTGGCTAAATTATGACTGCTAGAAGCAACGTCAGTTGGAGCAACAGGAAATACATATCTTTTCTGCCTAGTGATCGGACGAGATACTTGTGGCTTTGGAGGAATCAGTTTAACTTGGCCATTGTCAATAGTAACTCGTTTTACTTTTAGTTCAGGCTTTTTCTCATCAGCTATGGATTTATATTGGAAATACCAATTTCCAGGTAATTCAGCAGGATCATACAAAACACCTTCTACTTGAGCATTAGATAGGCCAACAGTGACACAATCTTTTAAAACAGGCTGTTTCAACTTTGGGTGTGCAGTATTTGTAAGCTGAAATGAAGCTTGCCCAATTATAGAAAGATATTCACTTTCTTCTGCCATATTTATCCCTTGAACCCCAGTTAACAATTTCCAACAATATTTTAAATGTACATCATTCAGGCTGATGGCATAATCAGGATATATTGTTCCATATTGACAACCTATGGCTAAGTTTCCCATAATAGTTCCAATCCTAGCATGATCATAATTTTGATGACGGGTATCAAATAATTCAGCAATACAAGGAGTGTTTATTCCATGACGAAACAGAGGAGCAAGTCCTATCCTTATACCCCCAAAATGAAGATAATAGTATTTTCCTTCTTTAGCATACTGGCGAAATTTTTTGATTTCATCATCAGAAAACAAGTTTAAGGCCAGAATTTGGGTAGACGGACCAGAGATCTTTATAGTTATCTCTACCTCTTTCAAAAAGTTTTTTCGTTTTAAAACAAAAGTCATGGGGAGCTTATAAATGTCAGTAGCATGCAAAGCAGGAGGAGTCCATTTGGACGGGTCTTCTACTATCTCATGAGAAGGATTTAGACCATACAAATCACTATGAAGAAGCTATAGATTTGTCAAGGTGTTCCAAGAGGCATGCATGTCAAAATTGTCCTAATGAGGTTTGTAGAGAGCACAACTGGCATAACACCATCTTTGCAAGAAATGAGAAGAAGGCCAATCATCATATCTTGATTACATAGTTGTTGCAATGAATGGTAATTTAGATAACTGATATGATCATGCCAAAGTTTTCTCAAATCGTTGGTATGAGAAATAAATACTAAGGGAAAATATGAAGACACAAAAGTTGTCAAACTTGTACAACCTATTAATATGATCGACAATTCTAGTGGAAAGGACATGCTTATGATTTTTTAAATACTTGATTACAGCCTAGTGAGGTGAAAACTCTAAAATTTTACCTTCACCTAAATGAGTGATATGATATAATAATAGAAGGATGCAAGAAAGAATTGGAACACATAATACATCATTGAAACTACCATTATCTACTTGAATTGTTCTAGACCCTATAACACTTAGAGATCTATCATCACCAACAAATATTTGTTGGGTGATATGTTTATTACGTGTAGAAAAAATGGCTTTATCCTTAGCCATATAAAAAATGATCTAGGATCAATCGGCCACTCATTAGAAGAAGAAGTAGAGGTTTCATTGAAGGATAAACTAGAAGAAAAAAAGTGCACGTCCATGAGAATAAGAATTAGAAGAAGCATAATCAAGATTGATGGCATGCTTCTTAATTGTTGCTTCGAAGACCTATGACTTTTTAAAAACATTTAGGCTCTAGTGGGTTGTCTTTCTCATAATAATTGCAATTTCTATTTGTCTTCTTTCTCTTTAATTTTGGTCCTTTCTCAACACTAGAGTAGAATATGGCTAAGAGGGGTTGGGATGACTGGGACCCTTATTTTTCTTGTCGTTGTAAGGATATCACTTCTTTGGATGTTTTTTTTTCTTTCTTTTAGGCCAATAAGGCCTTGTAATATGTACCTACACTGCTAATCACTCCAATATGTAAGATCTTGTCTTGTTCTCTAATCATAAAGCGACAAAAAGATTCAAAAGTAGGGTATTTATAATGCAACCCATAATGTTTGTCTAGTAGCATAAAAGTTAGATACAAAAACATAATATGCAAGACTACATTTGGAAAGAATAACATATATGCATCGATCATCATTTAGATTGATTTGATGATCTTTAAGTAAATGTTTAAGTGTTTTTAACTTAGATAAATAATATTTAACACAAGAGAAATTATTAGGACTTAAAGTAATGATATGATTTTCGAGTTGATAAGATCTAATCACATTAGGTTCACCAATATATTTTTCAATTTTTCTTAGGCTATATCTAATTCATTGATTCCTTGAATATGAGATCATAAATAAGGAGAGATGGACATTCCAAATAACCACATGGTTTTTCATTCTTATTATCCCATTCAACTTTCTTATCAACAAAATTGGGATTATTTTCTTTTAAAAAGGTAATTTAGTACAATCCTTTACTTCTTAGTACATATTCCATGTGGGATTTCCATGAGAAGAAGTTGGTATTGGTCAACAAAAATTCACTTGGAGTGGCCATATTAAAATATGTAGATTAGATGGATTCAAAAGCTAAAATTGTCTATTTGGATCGAAAGCTCTAAAAAAATGGGTAACATAAAAAAATGGCTTTGAAAATGGACTTAAAATGTGAAAATTACACATTTACAAAAAGGAAAATTAACAATAAAAAATAGCTATATGGAATGTAGAAGTAGGCCCACGTTGTGGTGGAAAAAAAATTTGTTTCCCATAGTGGCTTTGCCTATAGGCTCACTTCTACAAATAAGTTTCTTTATGAAATGACCTCCTATTATAAAATGATTGAGAATCATTTTTACAATGGAATTACTATATAAATTAGATTTTCCATGCAAAAATAGACTAAAAAAACTAATAATAAAAAATTAATATTAAAATATTTATATTGAGTCACTTAAATACAAGTGAAATACAATTTACAATAAAATTACGAAATAAATTTTGCATGATTTTTTTTTAAAGATTTAAAAGAATAGACTTGAACTCAAGATCTCTTATTAAATAAAGTAACTTCCAATCAATTGAGCTAGTGCAAAACACATACCCTTTGAAAGAGTTTTAATTATTGATGCCATGGCGGATGTTTCAAAGGACTTGCTTTGCTAGTCAAAGGGCATAAGATTGGCTTGGATAGTCTATGGACATAACTAAATTGGTTTACACTTGCTTTTTATAATTTAGAAAACTATAATGAAAATTAAATAAATCATAAAATAAATTATTAATGAACCTTAACCTTGTAAATTGTTTAATGTAAATGAAAGGAATTTCACTAATGCTTAAATATTTATTAAGGCTATGGTAAAAAAGGAAGATTTTGATATTTTTACATGATACTTATGATATGTATATAAAACTTAATATCAAAATGGGCATTTGTACTTTTTATTTAGATTATAAAAATAAAGTATGAGGAATAGAACGAGCAATACTTAGATGGCATTGGAATGTTAAAATTATAGGAAGATGGGTCCAAGTTAAAGCAAGGGTGTTAAAAGATAAACTAGAGGCTAAAAAGGAATAAGTAAAAGCCAAATATATAGAGGGTTTAAATGTAATGAATTTTCTTGAGTTGTGGATGAACCCAAGTTGGGATACAAAGTTGATGGATGTGTTGAAGATGAGGATGAACTAAACAAGAAGCTTGTTCCTACCATTGTTATGTTATCAACTCAACAAATCTAAGGGTATATTTTGGGATGAAAAGAAGTTTATGGACAATATAAGCTTTTACTTTTTTGAAGTAATGGTCATTATGTATTAAAAAAGAGGGATTACAATAAAATCAAATAGTGAAGGTACATCATAATATTAGAGTAACAAGTCCCAAGGCATCAATTGTCACTCTTATAATAACACAAGTAAGTTAATCATGTAGAAAATGACCTTTAGTTTCCAAAGAGTTTTTTTTTTATAAATTTAGCAAGATTTTGTATGTATTATTGACATTACAAGTGTTAATCATTAAAATTGTAGTATGAAGTTGTTCCAATGAGAATGAGGGTCTACAAATCCATTTGTAGTGTTAGAACTCATGAAATTATAGAATTTCGTTGTCAAAATCATGATTTTACATTATTGAGTTCCCTTAAATAACCTAACCTACTGAAGAGGGAATTTTTCTCCTAGATAAGATGGCTCCATAATAAAGAGGATCAATAAACATTAGATTCTCACCCTTTTTTTGTTTTTTCTCTTGCACAAATACATGCAAAAAATAAACGCTAGTATTAATCCTTGCTATTTTTTTCGGCTTCTTGTAACTAAATGGGGCAAAATTATACTACAATAAAAGGCTTTGACACCATACATTTGCATCGTACATGCCACATGAATTCTATTGAAGACACGTGACCTCTATCCTATGTTATTTTTAATGATACAATTTTGTGTACATGTGTATTGGACATTTCATTACCTCGACCTATTAAGTTTGACACATCAATGGGGAATGCATCACTCTATACTACCTTTATTTCAATTTGCATCATTTGCTTGCTTCATTATACACCATTTGTACATTAAATTTACAATATTGCAACATAATTGGAGTCCTTTAATGAAGAAAAGGAAAAGTTTTGATAGAAATCACACCAAATTTTGCTAGATTTAGTAACATTATGGGTCCATGTTTTCACTCTCCTAGAGTATTTTCTTCTTTGATTTGGTATTAGAGCTAAGTAAGGTGTGGACATCACATGAGAGAAAATTCATTAAAGTTACAAACATATCTAGGGGTAGGAATGAGTGTTCTCTTAGGTCTATATTCAATATTTATGTCTCATTGTCCAAAGATCCTTCTACTTTTTTGTCACATTTAGAGAAATTGATGTTACAATAGATGACTTTCATGTGGGTTATGAATACCTCTTAGGGGTAAAAACACCAAAGTGCAATTTTGTCAATTCAAAATAGAAGAAACTCCAAGTTGCCTTAGCTAAATGTGATATACTCATAACGATAAATCCCACGAATTTAAAAGGAATGGACACCATTTGTTTCATTTTCTTCTAGTCAAAGAAAACAAACCATTTTACATACTCTCTAAAAACCTTAATTATAAATAAATGGTCACACACAAATTTGAGGAGGTAGGAATTTCCTCTAAACCATATAACTTGATGTGTGTGTAATGATCATCATAAAGATACTAAGCCTTTCCTATGATTAAATTCCAAGCTTTCGTGGTCAAACATTTAGGTTCTTTCAGAGCCAACATACACATAGAACTTCCCATAAAATAATCTTGTATTATGTACAAATGAAATGGAAATTTATGCCTCAAAAGAGTTAAATACGAAAATTACAGCAAGTCTATATCAAAACTTATATCTTCCTCTAGAAACGATCTCTCAAAAAATTACAAAAAAAAAAAAACACTAAGTATGAGACAATAAAGAATATGTAAGGATTTTTTTTAGAATTTCCGACTGGTGAGAAATTTCATTTTAAATAATCTCACTGCATCCAAAGACTATATGCTTATGAAAGGTATAGTAGATGACATATAAATCATAACTGACTACCTAAGTTTAATTTCTTGTCCATTTAACTTAACAAATATCCAATCCATTTCTTCGTAAGGTTCAACCACCTCATTTCCATCAAGCTAATATAGCTTAAAAGTCTCATGTGTAGGTTGTGAAAGGAATTTATTTAAGATACTAGATTCATTTCCATGTGAATCAAAGAAGGCATAATCTTGATGAAGCTTGAAAAGTTTCATTGACTCTAGGAGGAGAAGAACTCTTTTTAATGTCAAGGGAATTGGGGCACATGCATCTTCCCTTCCTCTTTCAAGTTCATCAACCTAATATATTTAGCATCACAATTTACAACACTAACTTACCACCTCTCTGAAATCAAATACTTCCATTATACGCCCATCCTTTTCTAGAAATAAGGACCAAACCTTGGTTACTTATGGTCTATCTAATTACCTCACTATTTCACAACAGGAGTAACCAAATGGATTGTGCATTAAATTGTCTAACCTATATTCCAAATGCTTGTGAGATGTTGTGCATTATATGTGTATGGTAAAAATTCCTCATTTTCTATTAATTTGTTTATCATACTCATAATAAATTGAAAATTCAAACTTATAGAATTAAACATGCTTGAATTGAAACACACTTACATAAATCAAATCCTTTGGAAACTAACCTATATGTAACCATAAAAATAATTAAATAAACATTATTAAAAATGTAATCGGAAATAACGCTAAAATGATCATTTAGAAACAATCTAAAGTACGCATCATATTGTTCTAATGGAGTCACATATACCTAATAAAAATAGGCCACTAAATTTAAATTATAACAATCTAAACCAAATTAAATCATACACTACACAAAAAACTATGAAATAGTATTTAATATTAAAACAATATCTCTATGAATTCATACATTATGCCATGATAAATCAAACTATTTGCTCTAAACGTTCCATTCTCTTTGGAATGGCAAATTGTTTATCTTTATTCATGCCAATATTGATAAATTATTACAGAGGAACCACTAAAAATGGGTTTAAGCCTCAAGCTATTAAAACATATTCATGAAATGAATAATTAAGTGTTGGTATTTAGCCACAAACGTAGGGAGACATGTTCTAGTCATGGTATGTTTGGAAAATATTTTTGTGTTTGTTATCTAAGTGGGCAAGGTGAATTAACATGCATTTGTATCATAGAGGTATGGGATAAATGGATTTTGACATGTGGGTTTGTAGAAATCTTCGATAGAACAATCAAAATCCTAAATTGCATCATTTAATTTCTTCCCCAAGTGGTTGTAGCATTGAATTCATGGTATTTTTGTTAATTCCTTAGTAACATTTTTTAATTTTTATTTTGAGTGTAAAAAAAACACTCTCACACTTATGAATTAATGGTAGCATTGTTTATGTCCGGAAATTCATGCTTAACTACTAGAGTCTTAGGCTAATTGTTGGAGACTCTAATGGAGGTTGATATGGAGGCTATATGTTATTTCAGGGCAACATTAATTAAATGCAACAATGAAGGTGTGGCTATTAAATTGGTGGAATAGTAATTTACATGGATTTTGAACATGTGGATCTACAATTTATAGGTTGGGAGAATGTGGATCAACAACAAATAGATATGCAACAAGATATAAACTAATCATTTATTTAAAGGTAATTGAAAATATGCATTTTTACTAATGTTTAATTAGACAATAAATGCAATACGAGAGAATGCAATGGAAAAAATCTTTGAGCACAACTCATGGTTTTGAGAATTAAAAGAAATAAATATAGGTTTATGGGTAAGTGAAAAGGATTTGTAAATAAGGAAAAATGGGTAGAAAAAAGATGGTAAATTTGTGACCCATAATTTCCCCCTAGCTGAAGATGTTGCATGTCCTCATACAATCTTGTTCCTTTGTGCCTATCCTCAAAGTTGTATGAACCAAGCTACAAGGACCCATACTAAATGACGCTTCCATTTTTTCCCTAATGTTTAGTAACTAGACCTATTGTAATATTTTTTATTTACCTTAACTATACAACAAAGAATTATGCTGATAAAATATATTATTATTTTTCCGAACAATCTTGAAATCACGTAAACTAATTTCCAATCCATTTTTCAAATTTCACATTTCCCTTGTGACACATATCATCATTATGTTAGCTGGACATGAATGAAATATTCATTATAGTAAAATTAATTAACCCATCTAGTGATATTTCATCCTTGGACCTCTAGAGTAGTTTTAAAGTCATTTTTATGTTCAATAATGGTATGTGGAAGTTACAACTTCAAAACATTACTTGTAACATATCTATAATAACCTGATGGATCCACAACAAACATTATTGGTGAGTTGCAACAAACATTAATGGTGAGTTACAACAAATTTGATTGGTCAGTAGCAATAAACTAATGTCACTAATAACTTGCAACAAATGCTATTGGTGAGTCATATCAAACTTTATTGGTGATTTGAGGTAAATTTTCCTACTAGGTTGCAACTTCTACAAATTTGATAAATAATCAATTTCTCCAAAAACATGATCTAGGCATTTGACATTTTTTGTGGGTGCATCTATCCAAATATGTTTTCTTCCTTATACCAAAACTGTTAAATACCTGGTTCACAAATCTTGTTATATGAACAAATCATTAGCTATGAATTTTTAACATGTCATGATGGTGTTACCAATGAAAAGGAAAGTATTGGAACGTTCTACAAATATTCACTTGTATATTATCATCATGGAGTACTTTGCAATTCACAACAACTTCAATATGTGAACCAATATACCATTCAAATGAATTAATTCATATATATTCAAATATTGATAAACAATTGATGATACTAATAATTTTATCCATACTTTTAATTCCCTATGATTTCTTTATGTTGTATAAATATTGGGAAATAACACTTTTTGTGTAGAAATTTTTTCTTCTAATACTGGTACTTATGGAGAAACATATTCCTCTTCTTCAACATTGCCCTTAGCTTGTCCCTATGTTTTAGTTGTTGTTTTCCTTTCCTACTAGTTGTTATGGAGTAATAGCTATGTCTTTCTCTTCTTCAACTACTAGTTCTTATAGGGTAGTAGCTCCCTCTTCTTGAATAACCTCCATAATCTACTTTTCCGCTTCATTTCCTTTCATTGGTTGTTGTGTGGTAGTGGTATGAACTTCTATTGCTAGTTATTGTGTAGCAACAACATGGACTCTTAATGTTTGTTCTTGTGTAGTAACATCATTGTTTTCTAAGCTAGTAGTTGTGTAGAAACATCAATATCTTTGCTTGAGTTAGTTGCCTTAACATATTCTACAACATCAACATATCTAGTTCTACTCTTTCTCAAATATTCATGGGGTTGCATTGGAATGGCTTTGTGTGGAAATAGAGTAACATGATGTCATAATACAAATTGACTAGTGCGGGTTTTGGATTAAACAAGGGTGGTGTGTTCGTGATAGTAAATCCATAGTCAATGCCCCCCCCTTTAACTAAAGAATTTTCTAGCCCTTAGAAACACGATGAATGGTAAGTGGGATAAAGTTAAAACTAGGGAAGGTTTAAGTGACTTTCTAAATACAAGCCCATAACATTCAATAAATATGATAAACAATTACAATGAAGAAGTGTACCTACACTTAACTAATAAGTCCATGACACCTATAGAATTATATAATATTATAGGTCTCTTTTGGCTTCTTGTATTGATTGCCTCAATAGAAAAATCTTCACAAACTTCCATAGTAAGAGTTTATGTAGTTAACACCCAGGAAAATTTATGTAAAGGACTATCAACAAGATTTACACCTAGTTCTCAAATGTCTTCTTTGAAGCCTTATGGAGAGTTTCTTCAATTTATTTCTTTGTTGTTGATTCTTGTGCAGTAGTAGTAGGTCATTTTGAGGTTTCTTATTTTGTAAAAGCCTTAGGGATATTAGGTGTTTGTTCTTGTGTAGAAACACATGTTTCTTCTCATACCAACTTTTTTAGCAATATAATCCCTTATAGTTGGTTCTTGTGTTGCATCCATGGTGCTTGTTGGTGTTTTTTTTTTTTGGTTCGACTGGCGAGACATGTTTGGGGGGATTGAAATTTTGATCTCCTGGATACACAAGGGATTTCCAACTTGCTTTTTGCCCATTGTGCTACCACCCACAAAACAACTCTTGTTGTTGTTTTTCGTTCTTATGTAATAGCACCAATATTTTCCTTCGAACTTGTTATTTTTTCTCTTCTATAGCAATGGTGGATCATTTCCTTCTTTCTTTGGAATATTTGGAGAGGTCAATGAAAGTATTACTATTTTGAACCTATTTCTTGTTCATGATATTGAACCTCTACCTAGAATATATATCTTCAACAATGGACCATGGTATAATCTCTTCTCTCTAAGGGTGAAAAACTATGCTTGAAGGAACATTATGGAACTATTTAGTGCTACAAAAAATATAAACATACTATGAAAACTATAGCACATCGTTAGACGTTAAACCTCATGAAAGTGTGTTGGAAGCATATCGATACTAGGCGCACAACAACAAAAAATATAGTGGATTGGTAGTATAAAACTCTTGAAAATATTATTCAACCATAATTGAAATTGGAAATGAGATAGATAGCTAGTTAGCTCAACATTGTAAGTGGCTCGAGTTAATTTATTGTGTGGGTTAGTAATGGGTAGAACATGAAGTTATGGAGACCTTTATGAAGGAAAGAAGTGGGTCAATTTTGAATTGATAGAAATGGTTGCATGATATTCTTATGAAACCCTTAGGAAAAATTTGTGTCTTCAATATCAACTGCATAACCAAAGGAAACTTCATTTTTTTCACTATGCATGTTTTTCCTATTTTTCTTTGAGCTATGCATCAACATACCATAGTTCGACATTAGTAGAGTATTAGGTCTTCCTGAAATCTTATTGTGTAATAAAGGTACTATTAATGAATAAAGATGATGAACAATGATAAGAAATAAGGATGATGAATCATTGATTCTTTCTATTCCATACCACTTTTCTTGACTTCTATAGCACTTGTCTTGACTAGAATTAGCTCTTTACACTTGTATTACTTTCCTTCTCTTGATATTCAAATCCAATTCTTTAATTGTCTTGTACTCTATCCATCTGCAACTTGATGAAAAAGCTTGGTGTTGTTGGTCAACAACTTTAGTTTTTTGGTATCAAGATCCTAAGAACTTGAATTTTAAACTCAACATTGCACTATATTTCACTTTATTATTTTTGGATGTCTTAGTGGCATTCACTTTTCATAAAAAAGAAAATGGTTGTGAAAAGTCATTGCTCCATTGATTGAACTTATTAGTTCTTTTGTGACTTTAAAAAAACTAGAAATTATATGCAATAAAAGGTAATATTACAAAATAAGAGAGGTATAAGGAATTCATTCTTCAAATAGGCATCACGAATAATTGTAAAAGGTTCATATAGATTAAATTTTAAAAGAAAACATTAAGCTGCTTTCATTTTAGACATGTTGAGGAGAGATGACCATATCAAATCATCCAACAATGTTTTAATGATAACTCTTTCATTTGATGTCCAATTGGAGGGATTAAAAATCCAAATTAAAGTTTGTTAGTAAGTATATATATAAGTTAAATGGGCTTATAGATATCTTTGAATTGATATGTCAAATTTACTAAGAGACAACTTACATTGCAGAACTATTTTTGAGTTACAACTAGACCAACAACCACTATTTTGGGCAGAAAAATTTCATATAACATCATATTGACATGATTCTAGTGGGAGATGGAATCATATTCATGTATATATATCCAAAATAAACAAGTTTTGAAGAGATCAAGAACTGGTATGTCAAATGGACCAATGAATAGTCTAGGAGGTAAAGTTTGAGTAGTGTAACTTTTAGAATATGTAGTTACAAATTTGGGTGTAATTTTTTATATTATATCAAAATGAAGTGATTCAAGTTGTCTTGCAGAATAGATTCCAAGTATCATATACTTCACAATTTTTTTTGAAAAATCCTTTACTTGATCCCTCAAAATACAAATGTCCTACTATTATTTTTAGTAAGTTAATAAATTTAACTTGCTTCATGAATCTAATAAATCTCTACCCCCTAAAATGTGGTCTAGGCATGTGATATTTTGTTATGGGAGTACATTTCCTAGTGTAATGATTCCCTATACCAAAATTATCAAATACCTAATTACTATGTTTTGTGATATGCCTGCATAAGAGTTGTAGCAAACAACATCTACTGGTGATATGTAGAAAATGCAAACATCTACAAGAAATATGTTGGAATTGTTGTGTTGGCATTGATGCCAACAAGGTCATGGTCATATTCATATTGGTCATGATCATTTGTGATGGATGTTGACTTGGTGGTCCTATTGTCTAGCATGATGTATTAACAATAATATGGTTGTGTTGGAATTGATGTCAAATCTTGAGGTCATGCACTTATGTCAACCCCATGATGATGCAGATTGATGGACCATGGTGTGTGTCTGTATGTGTTAGCATTGATGGAGCTTGATGGTAGCATGATGGTCGTGAAGGAGTTAGAATTTGTTGGAATGTGCATTGATGGACATTTCATAATGGTTTGTTGATTTTGTTATAGGGATATGATGTTTTTACAAGTGATTATCATATCTACATATGATAGAGATGGTTCATGTCACACTAGTTGAGTTGTCAACTAGGTCTTCATCTAGGTCTTCATGCTTATGCTTCATGAAGATGACTTTTTGTAGTGTGATGGATTCATGACGATGATGCTTATGTTGCATAAGTGCTACTAAAGTTTGTAGGTTTGTTTAGAGGTGTTGCAACTTGTTCAGAGGTCTCATGGAGAGTGGAGGACTTGTTGGCACACTTGCAAACCTTTTTTGTTGGCACTTGTAGTTCAACTTGGAAGTGAAACCTGGGAGGATTTTTTGATATACTTGTATAAGTATCAAAGGTCATGTCAAAGTTCTAGAGGCTAGTACAAATGCAGGGGAAGATGATCCAATAGGTGGCAGAGGTTCTGAGTTAAAGACATGGTGGTTTTCCTCTTCCTTAGACATAGTCGCATGCACATAGGCTTGTGGGAGCAGTTGGAAGGCTCCATTCACATGGATAATAACCTATTGGAGCAATTATAGCCCCAGTTGAGTTTAGATAGTGTCAAGTGTGCGTTTGAGTGATATTATGAGAGTTCTTTCACATTCCTCACGTAGTTTGGAAGTAGATTAGATTGGAAATTCCTAGAGGCTTCTAGAAAATGTGAAAAAGGTTGGAAAAGGTTTGAAAAGGTACTATAATTATGTGAATGCATTTAATGCACTAGTAGTGACCTTAGTCGATTGATTTAGTCCAATTTGTGCACCTTTGGTCCTATCCCCAAGTTCAATTTCTCCCTACATGTTTTATATATTTGATCTTGGAGCTTTGTGATGATTGATTGTGGGTTGATTGAGTTGAGGATGTATGTATGAGAGTGAGAAGGTATCAGAGAAGGATTTTATTCTTCAAACCTTGAGTAGAGCCTAGATGCTTTAGCCCATGAGTGCGAATGACTGAATAAGGTGTAGATATGAAGCATGTTTTAGTATATATCATAATTGGAGTTGTTGGTGCAGTGATTGATTGGAGAGTTTATGTATGTTGTTGGATAGAGTTTTTGTGGAAACTCTCACACTTGTTTTTGCAGGAGATGCTATTAATTTTGGTGCATAGCCTTAATGTTGTATGTTTCTAATTGTAGTATGTAGCATTTACATTCTGATGTGAGGGTTTGATATCAGATTTATGTGGCCACAATTTTCTATTGGAGATCACATGTTTTGTCATTGTTTTTATATTGATTTGATGATGAGATCTTGCTGCTGAGAGCATGTATGTAGAGATGATTCCTTGTTGAGCATAGTGTCTTGGGATCTAATTTGAAAAGGCATGAAAGGTGGTCTGCATAGTGGCAAAGGAGAAGTGACTTCATGAGAGTGGATAAATGGTAGGAGGCTTCAACATAGGAACAAATTTCTCATCTAATGGTGCTTGGATAGTTCGACAGAAACTGGGTGAGGCTCATTAGTCATGGTGGTGACCAGAAGATCAGAGTCTAAGATTTGATTGATAGTTTAGGACTAACTAAGTGAGAATAGTTGATTGTGGTGACCTTTAGCGAATGGTAGTTCATAGATCCATAGATAATATAGTCTTCCAGATGATTAGTAGTATCAAGTCTCCTAGCCAATGGTGGTTGGAATGTTGTAAATGAGGTTGAGTGTCCATGCTGATGGGAGTAAAAAACTACGTAAAATACCAATTTCTTGACTAATAGAAATTTAGAGCAGAGAAACAGTAACAAGGGTGGTTTTTCTCATGGAATGGTTTCCACCAGAAATGTTGTGTCTCATGTGTGATTGATATGATGTGCATGCTTATTCTTTTGTAGTTTCTAATGGTTTTTAGTTATGCTTATGTGATGCACGTGTTTAATTAATTGTTGCTAACATATGTGTAATTCAGTTGAAGTAATAAAAGGCAAATATATATATTCACCCCCCCGTCAGCAGTGCTCAAAGGTTTCCAACAATTGGTATCAGAGCACATTTCCAACAAATCTATAAATTGATCAAATGACTATATATATTAATCTATGATGTGGGTATTTTGTATTTTTTATGGGTTTGTTAGTCCTATGTAATTTGTACCACACCAAAAATAGCATTGACCTAGATCACAAATCATGAGATATGAATAAATATTTGTAAGCCAATTTTTATGTGCATGCTTCAAGATGAAGCATTGTCATTTGAAAATATATAGGAAGTCTTCCAAATTTCATGATTCAACAATACATAACATAACTTCAAATGGAATGACTTCTCTTTTCTTCTCTCCACTTAGTGGAATTCTCATACACCAATGTTTCTTCGTCTTATTGATTTCTTGTAAGGTCGTTAGTATAATAGATGGATCTTACTACACCATGAAAATTTTCTAACTTATGTATCTATATAAATTCATAACACTACATATGAGACCACATAAAGAGGGTAGCTGATATCTCCTCTTTGTACATCGCCTTACCTTGTGTTGTCTAAAAAACTAGTGTAAGTATTACTTATTTGTGCCTTTCACATATTTCCCTTTGTGAAGCCAAAATGATACTTTATTTAATTACCTCAATATTTTAGATCAATAGTAATTAAATGAATTGTGCATTAAATTCTCAATCCAAGGTTCAAATGCTTACAATATGTCATGTCTTATATGTGTAGGCTCTAGATTCGTCATTTGCTACTAGTTTGTTTATCATGCTCATAAGAATTGGAAATTCACAACTGTAGAATTTAACATGCTTGAATTGAAACACACTTGCATAAATAAAATTCTTGTAAAATTAATCTATTGCTAGTAGTAAATGAATTGAAATAAACCCGTGTAAAAATGGGATTGGAAAGAATACACTAAAAACAAAATTTAAAAACAATAGAAGGTACTTAGCTTTTTGTTCCAAAGGAGTGACCTCTATCTCCCAAGAACACAAAAATTAGTTTAATATATAACAACATAAACTAAATTAAATCATACATTACACTAAAAACTATAAAATTGTAATTTATATCAAAACAAGATCTCCATGAATTTGCACACTATAAAATGATATATTAGACGATGTTCTATAAACATCCCCTTCTCTTGGTAGAGGTGAAAAATTAATTTTCATACAAGTCATTCTTAATGAATTATTAAAGGCAAAACACTAAAAATGGGCTTGATCCTCAAGCTATTAAAATAGATTAATGAAATGTATAATTAAGTACTAGTATTCAACCACTAAGATAGGGAGATCTTTTTTAGTCATGAAATCCTTGGAAAATGTTATTGCAATTGTTATATAAGTGGACAAGGTGAATTAGCACATATTTGGAACATACAAGTATTATAAAAATGGTTTTTGACATATGGGTCTATAGAAATTCACACTACAACAATTAAAACCTAAAGTACATCATAATATCTTCCTCAAGTGGTTGCAACAATAAATTTGTGGCATCTTTATTGATTCCTTGATTGGTTTCTTCGAATCTTTTCTAATTGTTAGTTTTAACATATTTTAAATGTTGCTACGAATGTGTACAGAGCATCTTCATCCACTTTGCATTAATGACAATGTTGTTTCTACCTACAAATTCATGCTTAATTGCTAGAGACTTAGATTAACTGTTGGAGACTTTATTGGGTGTTAAGACGAATGTTTTGTGGTATTCCATGGCAACATTAATTAATTAATTTTTAATAGAGGTGTGGTTTTACAACACTTGATTAGCTACCAATGTTTCCCTCAACACTTGATTAGTTGTGGATGTTTCTACATGAAGAACTCATGTTCTCATTTGATATGGTAGTGATTAATAATTTATTTTAAAGATAATTAATTGTTGTTTCAAGGATTGTTTATGATTTATGTATGGTTTTCTCTTCTTCAGTAATCTCATATAGCTTGAACTGGGATATTTCCATCAATTACATTCCTTCAGCAAGAAACATTGAAGATTGGATGTAGAATTGAAGATGAAGGCAACTCCAATTTGCATGCCATGCTTCCAATCCTTTACAACACGTGATAAGGACCATAGTAATTGGATGCTAAATTATTATCCTTCTTTTATTACTTGATAATACTTGTTTGTATGGTTGTAACATTAGAAATACCCAATCCACCACTTCAAAGTCCTTTTTGTTACAATGTTGATTTGATTGTTGTTTCATCCTATATTGTGTTGTAACCAAGTTTTCCTCCAATAATTTGAGAACTTCTTGTAGGTGCTCTATTTGGTCCTCCACTACTTGAACCTTCATTTTCCCTTTCAAGGGTGATGTGATGGATGGAGGATTATACCTATAAAATTCCATAAATGAGGAAATTCTTTATGAAGAAGAGAAGGACATGTTGTACTGCCATTTTTTATAAGGGAAACCACTTGACCTATTGTATTTTTTTCAGATGCAAAGCAACAAAGATACACTTCAAGGAGTTTATTCACAATCTTAATTTTCCCATTGGATTGAGGATGGTAAGATAAGCTATGTGCCAAATGAGTAACCAAACAAGAAATATTTTAGGACAAAAAATTCCAATAAAAATAAAATCTCTCACTTACGAAAATCTTGGGAATTCCATCTAGTTTCTAAATTATTTCAATGAATGTGGTGGGTACTCTATTTGCATTAAAAGGATCAGAAAGAGAGTAAAAATGAACATAATTTGTGTTTTAATCCACTACCACCATGATGAAATTCTCAATAAAATTCATTAAAACCTCTTCCCAATGTTGACTTGATATGGATAATGGTTTTCAGATACCCCAGGTCTTAATTTGTTGGAAAACCACACATTTAGACACAAACATTTGAAATAAATTTTAGTACCTTCCGAGAAAAAATCCTTCTTGATCTTGTGGTAAGTTTTCAGATACTCCAAATATTCTCTTATAGGATAAGTGTGCAATTCTAAAAGGACCTTTTGTTTGATTTGATAATTTTTACATAAATATAGACAATCTTTACATCACGGTAAATCATTCTTCTACAAAAATTTATCTAATACACTTGGGGCCTCTTGTAATTGTTGAATAATCTTGCATACCTTCTAATATTTCTTAAATTTTATCCTTACTTCTTTCACCCTATTAGATTTTGGAATGAAAATAACACACAATAAAAACTCTATGTCTTCTTGTTTCATTGAAATTGCATTTAGCACCATATTTTATTTATTTATTTATTTTTATTTTTATTTTTTCAGTAGATAATTTCAAAGTCATAATCTATCATCTTTGTAATCCATTTTTGTTGCTTTTATAAAGATAATTTTTGTTCCAAGAAGTACTTCAGATTATTATGATCCATTTTTACCTTGAAGTGACTTCCAATAGGTAAGGGTGTCATTTCTTAACTTTGTGTAATATAGTCAACACAATGTTTTCATAAATGGGTTTGAGATAGTTATTTCCTTTAAGTGTAGAAATCTTGTGATAGAATGGCAACTTCTCAAGAAAAATTAGTCTAAATCAAGAGACACAATTCTACTGTACTTCTCTATGGAAATTAATTCACAATTTAGAACAATAATCACAAACATGCATCAATCATGTACAAAAGTACATAGATTTATCTAGGGGAAACCAACTAGTAAAAACCATTTAAGCATGCTTGCATTAATGAAATTAATAGAGAATGTACTACAATTTCTTGCTCACTCTGAGCTCAACCTACAAGTGAATAACCATTCTGTCTAGTCAATGAAAGGCTCTAACCTAGACTTAGTCGATTTCATTCTCCACCTAAGCTCTTATTTTCTTGCAAAAATACCGAGGAATTTGGCCCTATTTTTTATGAATTTTCCTCTACTTGATTGCACAATTTCCCAGGATTGATCATTGATTGCATGTAAAACATTTACACTCAAAACTAGTCTACAACTGATGTTACACTGCCTTGGCATCTCCACCACAGCTGAGCAATTCAAAATCCTTAAATGAATGAGCTATTTTTGGTTGATTGATCAGTTAATTGGATTATCGTTGAGTTAGATTATTGTCCCACTACACAACTGACTTACAACTAATTCTATCAAGAATTGGAACTATTTTAACTAAATACAACTAGAAATAATTGAACTATATTGCTATAAATAATCAAACACATGCAAACTGAACTCCAAGACCTTAAATCGAATTTACTGAGCTAAATGAGTGAGAAGAGCCATGCTACCTTAGTTAACTGCTCCAAGTTGTTTGTTGATGTGGAAATTTTAAATTTTCTCAATTGACCAGGGCTAAGTCAAATTGATACTTTCTTGTTACACTTCTAAACAGTCCCTCTTAGTAAGAAACAAATTTTCAACCAATCCTATCCTTCACCTACGGAATTTGAACTTCCCTCTTGAGAGATCCTTTGTCAAGATGTTAGGGTATTGTTCCTCTATCAGAATCTATTATAGAAATATTATCCTCCTCTGCACACGGTCCCATAAATGATGATACCAAATATCTATATGCTTGGATCAACTATGAAATACCAGATTCTCAGATAGGTTAACACAACTATGATTATCACAATAGATCATAGTTGGATCCATCTCCTGACCAAACATTCCCACATGTATATTTCTCATCCATCTCGCCTCACATCTTTCTTGACTTGCAGCCCTGTATTCAACTTATGCCAAGCTAAGTGCCATAGACCTCTGCTTCCTATTGTACCAAGAAATTCTTGCGAAACCAACACTAAAAATTTCACCTGATGTACTCTTTCGGTCAGATTGAATCCCTACCCAATCTGCATCTATGAAGCCACACAAATCCACTCCCTCTATTCGTCTGTACCATAATCCATACATGGTAGTTCTTTTGAGGTACTGTAAAACATGCTTAGCTGCATTCCAATACAATTTGGTCGGCCTAACCATAGCTTGGCTCAGCTGGTTCACTTCATAGCACATATCTAGTCATGTGTTCACAAGATACATAAGTGAATCCGCTAGCTGTCTATAAATGGTAGCATCAACCTCTTCACCTGAAGTGGAAGTCTCCTTCCCCCAATTGGTCGCTATAGGTGTCTCCATGGGCTTACAACTCTCCATGCGAAATGTCTGCAGTATCTTGGTAGAATACTTACCTTGAGACAAAAAATTCCCCATCACCTTGCCATGCTTTTAGCCCGAGGAAGTAGTGAATGAGACCCATGTATTTCTTCTCAAATTCCCTTGCAAGGTCCTCCTTGTAAGAACTGATCAACTACTCATCACCTATCAATATTAAATCATGAACATATAAAACAATGATAAGAAATTTACCTTTTACCAAAATATGATAGAGGTTTGCATCCACTTCACTTTTGGTGAAGCCCAATCTAGTGAGATAATTGTTGAACCCAGTGTACCAAGCTCGAGGTACCTATTTGAGACCGTATAATGCTCGCCTGAGTTTGCACACATGAGACTCTCGATCAAATGTCTCAAAACCTTCTGGTTTCTCGATGTACACTTCCTCCTCAATAACACCATTGAGACATGTTGTTTTTACATCCATCTGGTGGATCTTCCACCCCATTCATGAAACCAATGCAAGAATTTATCTAATGGATGAATACCTTGTTATGGGAGCAAAGGTTTCCTCATAGTCAATTCCCTCAACTTGAGAGAATCCTTTGGCCATAAATTTATTCTTATACTTCTCTATGATCCATCTCAAACCCACAATTGATTTATCTGTCGGTCTTTGGACCACTTCCCAAGCATTGTTCTTCATGATGGATACATATTCTTTCACCATAGCATCAACCCAAACTAGTTTCTCAACGTCTTCCTCAAAAGAGGATGGCTCAGTATCTACAAGCTCATTCATTAGAGCCATGTAGCCAATGTACCTCTCTAGTGACCTCCTTTTCCTACACAAATTTGGAGTTCTCACATTCTCCCTCACATCCTACACCAATCTATCACTTCCTAGGTTCTTTTTCTACCTTCTCTTGATGGTTCTCCTTGAGTGGTTATCGACACTCTGCCTCCTCTTTTTCCCTCCATTTGTGGTTTTTCCACAACTTTCTGAGGTTCCTTCTTTGGAGCTATAAGCTCCTCCTTTGGTTGGATTTGAATCTACCTCTCAAGAGAGCATATCATTTCTTTCTCCTCATCAACCTTTGCATCCCTTCGAACAACTGTAATTATGAAGGAAGGTAAGTACACCTAGTAATTATGTGTAATTTCGATGTAACCCACAAAAACTCCCAACTCCACTATTTTCTTAACTTTCTTCCTTGAATCTTTGAAAACATAGTAGCAAACAAAGGCTCCAAAAATTCTAAAGTGAGACACATTCGACTTTCTCCCTAACAAATAATCCTCCGTTGTAATCATACGAAGATTCCGATGAGGACTATGGTTTTGCAAGTAGATTTTTGTGTTACATGCCTCTGCCCACAAATGAAGTGGCCGACCTTGGTCATGTAGCATAGCTCTCGCAGTTCCCACAATGGTTCGTTTCTTTCTCTCAACTACCCCATTTTGTTGTGGGTTGTGGGGTGTTATGAGCTCTCTTTGAATTCCTTATTTCACACAAAAATCCTTGAAGTCATTTGAAACATACTCACCTCCATTATCACTCCTGAGAGCCTTCACTTTATTGTCAGTCTCTTTCTCAACTAGTGCCTTGAATTCTACAAACTTCGAGAATCTCTCATCCTTCTTTTGCATGAAGAAGATCCAACAATTCCTTGGATAATCATAAATAAAAATAACATAGTACTTATGTCTGGCAATGGAAGTTATCAAGAAGGGTTCAAAAACATCAGAGTGGACCCTCTCCAAGATTGCACATGTTTTGTTGTCTCGATCATGGAATGTAGATTTCACATACTTCCCCAAGGTACAACCCTTGTAGACATCATGTTGCTTAAGTGATCCTTTAAGGAAGGTAGTGGTTATTTGTTGTATAATTTTTAAGGTGCCATGATGCAAATGGCCCAATTTCCTATGCTATAGCTCACCAAGATCACGACTCTGCACTTTCTCTACCTTACTTCTTAATGCAAGATAATATTCAACATCAAGTTGACATAGGTTCTTCACACAGACCTAGATTTCCTTCACCTGTCGAGCAACTGTGTGCCTTAGAAATGCTTTACCTTTACTAAAGATTACATCATGGTCACGGTCTTCCAAAATTTCTTCAGAGATGAGGTTCTTCTTTAGGCCTCAAACAAACATGACATCTTTGAGGTGAAGAGGGGATGCTGACAACCTCTTAAATTTTAATGCACCAATACAGGCAACATTGTACCTTTCATCATCCCCAAGTTTAATATGCATATGGAGATCTTTCTCCTCCAGATCACTGAAAAACTATCTGCACCCTGTCATGTGGAACAAGGCACCTGATTCGAAGTACCGCACACTCCCCATCATAGTGTTGGACATGCATGTGATTAGTGTGAAGTCTAGCTCAAAATATGAAGCCAATTCTTCACTTGTTGCTCATCCTAATTTCTTCTTGCTAGAATTTTTGTGTGGAAACTTTGTAGCATAGTTCTCGAATTCATGACAATTGAAGCATTTTAGTTTGGACAATTCTTTCTTCTTTCCCCCTTGGCTAGATTCTAGTTTGGTTTGAGATTTATTCCCTTTCTCCTTCTTTCCCTTTCCAACCAATGTAAAATTTTCTTCATCCTCTCCCTTGGATGAACTTCCATCTATCATATTTCGCCTGATCCCTTCTTGTACCAAATCAGGCCATAAGAATTCCTAATTTGGTAATTTCTGCCCCCCCATTCACTCAATTTTAATAGCTATGCAAAATTTTGATAAGGATTAGAAGACATAGGCTCACTGGGTCATGTTATGTAACATGCTCACCAACCCCTCCAAGCTCATCCTGAACTTGTGTAAACCTAGTGAGAAACTACATAATAATATCATTCTTTCACATATTGATGTTTCAAAGTGTGTCTTTGAGGGCCAATTTTCTATGGTAAATACTATTCTCGAATAACTCTATCATTTCCTTCCACATTATGAAAGGAGTTTCTTTTCCATGGATATTTGAGACAATGTGGTCTCTCACTCCCTCCAAGATTATTCTCCTCGCCTTGGCTACATCTTTCTTCCATTGGGCTATTCTAGGCATCAACTGATCCTTGTTTTGGAATGTTTGTCTTGACATAATCCAACAATCCATTATCATCAAGCATTGCCTCCATGCGATCCTTCCAGGCAATGAAATTTGAGCTGCCTTCCAAGGCATACTCTAATCTTAGTCCGTTGAAGTCACAACTCTAAAGAAATCCTACTACACTGAAGCTGAAAATTCGGACCTCCTGAGGAACAAATTCAAAATTATTGTTCTAATGTGAATCCTGCTCTGATACCATAGAGAAATATGGTAATAGAATTTCAATTGTTCAAAAACATTAATCTAAATCAAGAGACACAATTCTACTCTACTGCTCTATAGAAATTAGTTCACAATTTGGAACAACAATCACAAACATACATCATCACATACACAAGTACACAAAGTTATCTAGGGGAAACCAATTGGTAAAATCCCCTTAAGCATGTTTGCATTAATTAGATGAATAGATAATGTATTACAATTGCTTGCTTGTTGTGAGCTCAACTCGCAAGTGAATAACCTTTCTCTTTGCTCAATGAAAGGATTTGACCTAGACATAGTCAATTTCTTCCTCGACCTAAGCTCATATTTCCTTGTGAAAATCCCGAGGAATTAGGCCCCTATTTTTTAGGAATTGTCCTCCAATTAATTGTGCAGTTTCCAAGGATTGATCAATGATTGCATGCAACACCTGTACACTTAAAACTAGTCTATAATTAATGCTACACTGCCTCAGAATCTCCGCCACATCTGATCAATTCGAATTCCTTGCATGCATGAGCTATCTTTCATTGACTGATCAGCTAACTAGATGATCAATGAGTTAGACTATTGTCCCACTGCACAACTAACCTCCAACTAATTCTATCAACAATTAGAACTAGTTTAATTGAATACAACTGGAATTAATTGAGCTAGATTGCTATAAATTAGTAATAAACACATGTAAACTGAACTTCAAGCCCTTAACTTGAATTTACTGAGCTAACTAAGTGACAAGAGCCATGTATCCTCAGTTAATTGCCCCCAAGTTTTCTGTTGATGTGGAAATTTCGAATTTTCTCTTGAAAATGCAACAAGATGATGGAGCTTAGTGAAAAGAAGTTGCCTTCACTAAGTGTGCCCGCAGGCTATTTTTGGCGCAAGTCTATTTTTAGACATATGGATCATGGTCTATGAGTTGCAGGAAGCTATTTGTGGATGATTGGTCAAGTTGGTAAAAATAGATGGACCTCTATTTTTAGACATATGGGCGGAGTCTATTTTTAGACTGCCAGTCTAAATATAGAACATTCGAATATTATTAGCTCTTAATAATATTTGGACTATAAACATTATCTTATCCTCTTGGAGCACTTCAGTTCGAGCTATGGATGTGGCACATGCAGCTGCCAAAAGGAAATACGTGGTTCTTATAGTTTACTTGAGCTATTGCATGAAGGACTTCAGTTAGGACTTTAGTGATTGAGCTCTGTGGAGTTGGATCAGGAGTTGATTGAGGAGTTGATGGAGTTGTGTTCAGTTTAACTTGGTTGAACTAGTTGTATTTAGTCTAATTGATCAATAGACTAAGTGATGAGTGGTGTGAATTAGTTATTAATTAATTCACTAATTATTAACTCATAAATCAACTGAAGAATACATCAGTTAACTCAATGCATGGACAGTTCAGTGCAGACAAGTGTTAGAGGTGAGTGAAAGGGCAAGACAACTGTCAGTTGTGACTACAGTTGTGCATGTGATTTGCACAATCAATGGATTAAGTATTGCCAATGAGGATTGCGTGGTATATCCAAGGGAAATACGAATTTGGATCATTATTTCATCAATATTCTCATGCAGGATTGCGCAGTGGAGGCAGGCAAGTAGCGGAGGATATTTGAACCTGTGATTGATTCAGATCTGAGCTAGTTTGTGTGTAATAGGTGGAGATATTACTGAGTACTTGTGAGGAGTATTGTACTATGTATTGTTACATGTTCTCAATCAATATAATATACAGATAATTGGGGGTTTTCAGCTATATGCTTTCCCTGGGTACATACTGTGTTGATATGTGTGATTGATGCTTCAATGTGCGCATGCGAATGTTTCTTAATACTACTAAATTGATGATCAACGTAGAGGACGTTATGTATTATGCATGATTCCACAAATAGTGTATAATCAGGATACTCTATGTGAATAAGTGTCATATTATTCAAAATTTCTACATGGTATCAGAGTTGGTTGATTTGTAGAAAAGTTCTACAGGATATCAAAGCGAGGATTGATCATCAGATCTATTATTCAGAAAGTGTTTACATTTTATTTCTTCAGGAAGAGTCTATAATCGGGCCAAGTAGCCTCTGGATTCATCTTTCTTTTAAAAGGTGAGATATCAGGTGAATGCCCATACATTCGATCTCTGTACAAGAAATACTTTGTTCTCATGAATTTTAGATCAGAAGTGGTTGAGTTTTGAGATGGTGGAATGGCGCTCAAGAATAAACTTAGAAACATCTAAGTGTGAGAATGGAGACAATATGCCCCAGTATATCACGAAGTTCACCGAATGCCAGGATGAGCTGGGAAGTGTGGGGGTGACTGTTGATGATGAGGACTTGGTGAGCTTGGCTCTCCTTGGTATTCCGAAGAGTTAGCATTCCTATCAGGACTCTGTCAATGGTCAGGAGAAATTGGTAGGATGGGAAAGACTTTGGTCGGATCTTGTGCAAGAGGAGATCAGGCGGAATACCAGGGACGGATCTTCATCAAAGGAATATGATGAAGAAGGTTGAAAAATCGAAAGTGCGATGCTTTCGTTGTCATGAGGTGGGCCATTATGCTACAAATTTTCCACGGAGGAAATCCAAGAAGGGATCCAGGGAAGGATCTGAAGGTGAGGCACTTGCTTCACAGTTTGAGTTGGATTTCACACTCTTCGCATGCATGGTTTCATCCATGATGGGAAGCGGTTGGTTTCTTGATAGTGGAGCTTCTTTCCACATGTGCGGCGACAAAAGTTTGTTCAGTACTTTGGAGGAGAAAGATCTCCAGATACTCATAGCGTTGGGTAATGATGAGAAGTATAGTGTCTCAGGTGTAGGCACAGTTATTTTTCAGAGGGAGCATGGATCTTGAATTACCTTGACCAATGTCAAGTATGTACCAGGACTGAAGAGAAACTTGGTATCGATCGCGATGTTGGAAGACAGAGGGATGTAGTCTTCAGTAAGGGAAAAGTTTTCCTTAGACACATCATCACTAGATAGGTGAAGCAGATTGGTTCACAAGTCAAGAACCTGTATGCTCTTGAGGTTCAAGATGCATGCAAAGCCTTGAGCAACAAGGCAACTGATGGAGACTTGGTGTTTGAGAGGGAGGGTATATTACCTCTCAACATGCAGAGCCAGAAGAAGTCTCAGACAATTTTGGAGGAGCCACAATTGGTGCAGCAGCTTCAGGAGGTTGGGGAGCAGCCACAACAAGGGAAGCTGAGAGGAGATCGAGTAGAGACATCTACTCATGCAGAGACCTCCAATAGGGGGAAACTTCGAGCCAGGTGGGCTGAGGGATCACATGCAGCCATACCTCCAGGTAGGAGGTGGGGCGATATAGAGTGATCGTCCTAAGGAGGAGGGGCATGATCCTTGAGGTACCCAACCTCTTGGGTGAGACCTTGCTACAGGAGCCCCGATGTGGAGTAGCAGGAACTGACTGATTGGGTAGAGACAGATGTGGACTGAGCGGCAGAGAGAGCGACAATGCAGGGAATCCCAGGACAGCGCATAGCTAGTAGGCTGTAGCAATGCGAGAGGCACAAGTGTTTTACACAGTGCTAGGTGGCACAAAGAGGTGTGCAATGGTGCGAGATGCATGGATATGTTGTAGTAGCGCAGATGTCAGAGAGGGAGCACTTTTTAGCAGAAGGAGAGCTTCAGCATCAGAGTATGTTCCTAGCCCAACAGAGGGGTCAGTTGGGAATGTTTTTGTTCCAAGTGTTGTTGGAGCAAGTGGATTGGGTAGATGTGTTGCATGCAGAACATTCCAGAGTTATAGGATAGGGGTTGTAGATAATCCATATCTTGTTAACAAGGAGTGTTGAAAATGCAATAAGATGATGGAGCTTAGTGAAAAGAAGTCGCCTTCACTAAGTGTGCCCGCAGGCTATTTTTGGCGCAAGTCTATTTTTAGACTATGTCTATTTTTAGACATATAGATCATGGTCTATAAGTTGTAGGAAGCTATTTGTGGATGATTGGTCAAGTTGGTAAAAATAGATGGACCTCTATTTTTAGACATATGGGCGAAGTCTATTTTTAGACTGCCAGTCTAAATATAGAACAGTCGAATATTATTAGCTCTTAATACTATTTGGACTATAAACATTATCTTATCCTCTTGGAGCACTTCAGTTTGAGCTATGGATGTGGCACATGTAGTTGCCAGAAGGAAATACGTGGTTCTTATGGGTTACTTGAGCTATTGCATGAAGGACTTCAGTTAGGACTTCAGTGATTGAGTTCTGTCGAGTTGGATAAGGAGTTGATTGAGGAGTTGATGGAGTCGTGTTCAGTTTAACTTGGTTGAACTAGTTGTATTTAGTCTAACTGATCAATAGGCTAAGTGATGAGTGGTGTGAATTATTAATTAATTCACTAATTATTAACTGATAAAGCAACTGAAGAATACATCAGTTAACTTAGTGCATGGACAGTTTAGTGGAGACAAGTGTTAGAGGTGAGTGAAAGGGCAAGACAACTGTCAGTTGTGACTACAGTTGTGCATGTGATTTGCACAATCAATGGATTGAGTATTTCTAATGAGGATTGCATGGTATATCTAAGGGAAATACGAGTTTGGATCATTCATTCATTAGTATTCTCATGCAGGATTGCGCAGTGGAGGCAGGCAAGCAGCGGAAGACATTTGAACCTGTGATTGGTTCAGATCTGAGCTAGTTTGTGTGTAACAGGTGGAGACAGTACTGAGTACTTGTGAGGAGTACTGTACTATGTATCGTTACATTTTCTCAATCAATATAATATACATATAGTTGGGGTTTTTCAGTTGTATGCTTTTCAATATGTGCATGCGAATGTTTCTTAATACTGCTAAATTGATGATCAACGTAGAGGAGGTTATGTATTATGCATGACTCCGCAAATAGTGTATAATCAGGATAATCTCTGTGAATAAGTGTCATATTATTCAAAATTTCTACAAATTTGACCAAGGCTAAGTCAAATTGAGACTTTCTTGCTACACTTATCAACATTAAGATAGCTACTTCCAAAGTTAATGGGTCTTCCATCTTGTATTAAAATCACAATAATACAATTCCCTAGGGCATTACATTCCATGAGAAAGGTTTTTGTGATGTTAAGTGTTTCTAGGATAGGAGTCATACACATAGCCTCCTTAAGTTGTTCAAAAGCTTTGGTTTCCTCTTCAGTCTAATAAAATCCATTCTTTTCTAATAAAGATGTTAATTTTGATGTTATTTTACCACAATTCTTAACAAACTCGTAGTAATATCCCACCAATCCTAAGAACCTTTTAATATATTTTAAGGTTTTGGGAATTGGTCATTCCATCATAGCTTTAATTTTGTTAGGGTCCACTGTGACACCTTCATGATATAAAATATGACCCAATTATGCCACTTCTTGAACCCTAAATCCACACTTGGAAGTCTTTGCATATATTTCTTCCAATAGTTTTAAGACCACGTTAACATGTTGCACATGCCCTTCTTAGGATTTGTTGTGGATTGGTACATCATAAAAAAATAATAACACAATATTTTGAGGAAGAGTTTGAAAATAAAACTCATCAAGTTTTGAAATGTTGAAGGTGCATTAGTAAGTCCAAATGGCATCACTCATAATAACCTTCAAGTGTTATAAAGGCTATTTTGGGGATGTCTTCTTGCCTCATTCTAATTTAATGATAACCAAAATGTAAATCCAAGTTAGTAAAGAAAATTTCTCCTTGTGAAATTCCATGAGAAATCCATTCATTAGGCACATGAATGCAATTGGTGCTTTGGATAAACTAAATGACACCACAAAGAACTCATAGTGACCATATCTAGTCTTGAAGGTTGTATTGCTAATGTCCTCCTCCTTAATTCCAACTTGATGGTATCTAGACCTCAAATCAAACTTGGACTATACCTTAGCTCCTCTCAACTGATCAAATAAGTCATTTATCCTTGGTAAAGAATAATTTTTATTTATTTTCATCTTATTTAGCTACCTAAAGTTTATATATAATCTTAAGGTGCTATCCTTCTTATTAAAAAATAACTTAGGGGCCCAAAAAGGTGACACACCTAGGTGTATGTACTCAATTTTCAAAAGATCCTCAATTTGTAGTTATAACTCCTTAAGTTCTAGTGTCCTAATATTAATGGTGTCGTGTAAGTTGAGCGAACTCCAGACATCAAATTAATTGATATTCTTTTTATGTGGAAACCCTAGAATATAAAAAAATCATCCTCATGCACCTTCAACACCAGATAATTCTTAATGTTAGATACCTTATCCTGGGATACCTCCTCCATATGGGTTACATAAATATGGAATCCATTTCTGAAACTTGTATCTATTTCCATTGTTGATATTTCCCTGGTATAAATTTTCCTTGGGATCCTATGCACTTGTCTTTGCATCCCTTTTTCATCAAAACAAGTGAATGCCTTGTTATACTTGTCTAGGAAAGCATGATGCTTGTCCAACAAATCCATACCAATGAGGTAATCATCTAAGCCAAAAATATTGATATTCATACCTTCTTTGGTACTTACATTGTTCATATATATTGGAGACTCTTTTACTCGCTCATTAATCCTCTATTTTGCCCCTATATCTAGTTAAACCAACTACATCTTCACATGTTTTGTATTTTTTAAATTAAATATTCCAAAAAGCTTTAGGTCATTATGGCTAGCTCCATAATCAATACAAATTTATGTAGGATGGTTTTTAATATTACCTTCAACTTCTATCACATGTACTTGATTATTAGACTGCCCAAGCATGCTCCTGCGTATGTCCTCTACTATATATACTCCCTAAAAATTATTCATATTTCTTATTTTGGCATCCTTATGAGAGATATCCTTGAACATTTGGTCTCTCTCACAACCCAAACATCTAATAGGTGGATATCTTGGTTTCTTTCGCAAAGAACCAGACTTCCCTAGTTCATAACATACTAGTTAAGATTGTTTACTTGCTTGAGAACCATTTCAAGAATCGGAGGGCTTGCTTCCCTTCTTTCTTTGCCCCATATTAGCCTTCTACTAATCATCCCAAAACTTTTGGAATGCTAGCTTAATTTTTCTCTATTTATAGATATATTTATATTTCCTTATTGCTTCCTCTAGAGTCTTGTGCTCATCAAACTTGATCTTATCATTATAGTCTAGAGAAAACCCATTTTAGAACCTTTAGATATTGACTTCTCATTTTTAATAAAGCCAACATACTTTGGAAGCTCAAGTAATTTCCTCTCATATTCCTCCATTTCCATATTTTCAAGCTTTATTTCGGATAACTCTTGCATCTACTTATCATGATAGTGACATGATTGACGCTTATTTTGAAAATGCTTGTTGAGTTGCTTCCAAGGTCACTGTTTATCATCCAAGTGCTTGATTTGCATGAAACGATCCCACCACATGGATAAATTTCCCTACAAGTGATATATGGTTATTCTAGCATCTAAATTAGATGAGTATTTATCCAATTATATATATTTTGCATCCCCAGACATCTAGGTTTTTGTCTCCTCACCCTTCTTATGATATCCATTAAATTTGGGAGGGTTGAAATTTCTAAGCCACACCTACAAGTCATATTTCCCAAACTTCCTAATTTGATGTATATGCTCTTATCACTAATTTCATTTGGGAGTGATATTGGTTCTTATTTGCACTCTTACATTGCTTTGAATATTTGGAAATCATTCTTCTATCATATGTTTTCTACTCTCCATCTTACCTGGATTCAAAATTATGATTTATTTGTTGTTGAAAATGATTAATATTTACAAAGTCATTGAGTTTCATGTGTTATTCATTGTGTATAATTACACGATCCATATACTTCCATGGATATTCCACTAGATAATTCGTTATAATGGATCTACTAAAATATATTTGAAAAACTAAAAGCTACACCATGAGGTTTAATTTTTCCTTAGATATTTGGTTTCATTAATTATTGTGTCATGATTATGCATGAAAGAGATAGAATATGGAAAATAGATAATAGTGAATTAAACTCACAAACCACAATGAATACAATATATGATCTAGGAAATCCTTACGAGAGAAAACCCAGTTGGAAGGTGATGCTATTATGCTCTCTCTTTCTTTGAATGGAAATGGATGCAAGTACAAAGGTGTTATACATATGGCCCATGAGCTGCTACATTACAAAAACACTTGATGTTTTATTTCTCCCTATCCACTTGCTGCTACTATGCTCATATATGGAACAATATGCATTGCAATAGGATGGAACCCTTTTCCTCCTAGTGGCTTGGTTATAACTTGCCTAATAGCCTACTAGTGGTTAAGTTTGACTCCTAAACTCTTAACTAAAGTTACAATATTGAATCTTCTACAGTTTTCTTCATCATAGTCATGTGTCTAGACCCTTTTCCATGAATAATGATAGCTTATGTGACATCCTCTTAAATCATGGTGATCAAAATAGGAACGTCAACTTTCGGTTGACATAACTTTTACATTTGGAATTTGTTTGAAGTCTTCCTGGCATGATTGGGAATGTATATGAGTGTAGAATAGTGATAGATGGTGTTGTGATTAAGATCAAACAAAGTTATACCCTAAAACATGATGGTTAATGCCTCAAACTTCTTCTAGAAGGTTTTAGATCCCAACTCACCAAACTGGGATCCAATAATAAAAATGATCCCATGAGTTGATTACTCCATTATTTCTACTCTAAAAGCATCAAAATGGATGGAAAATAATATAATGATCCAATTTGGATTATTACATGTGTTAATTATTGTTATTAGTTAGTGTACATGTTGCACTTAAATTATATATGAATAAGTAATTATTCATTACATTACATGTTATTAGATTTGCATAGCTATATCATATACATGACATGATTATATGTAGTAAATTCATGTATATAGTCAATAGGTAATTGACTAAAGGTATACTCATTTATACTGTCAACAAGTAGTCAATGTATGGTAGATTCATATGCATAGTTAAAGATAAATGACCATGTATATAGTTAGTGGATAATGGACCCAAATGTATAGTTAACAAGAGGTCAATGGAAAATAGATTTATGTGCATAGTTGGAAAACATGTTATACTCATCAACTAATGGGTCAATTTGGCTTTTGAGACAAATATGATGCTTGTAACAAGTTTTGGAAGGAAAAAATCCAGTATCAAAGTGTAGAGAAGTGGAAATTTTGAGTTTTTCAAAGTGCCATGTACACTCAATAATGGACAAGGGGTGTCAAATATGCCACTAGTCTTTTTGCTAAGTGTCACAAAAAAACTTGCCCCCACCACTTAGGAACTCATTTGACTATACATCTACTTTATTTTGGACTTAAGATATAACATCAAATTACGACAATCTCATATCATGCCTTTGAAATTTGGGTTATATCCATAAAATGCCTTTAGGAATATTTTATTATATTTTTTGCTTAGGAATCATTTTTATGGTTTACCCCCCTCACTTTTCCCTCTTGTGGAGTCCTAGCCCCCCATCTCTTATGTATCACTTGGTATGCAACATTTGTGTATTTATTAACATTAGTATGATTATATGTCACATGTATAGGCTCGTTGACCATTCTATACATAGGCTCTCTTGGCTCAAAGCATATAAGCATACACATACATGCCCAAAACAAATATATATAGATAGACATGTAGACCCAACTCATCTTGGCTCACCAATGTTAATAAAATATTTATAAATACAAAGTGTCATTCTAAGGGTGTTGCATTAAATTTCTTAAAAAATAATTTTTGTAATCATTTAATTCTAACATGTATTAATTCTCATATTAAATGATAAAAAAATTACACCTTAAGAAAGTTGATCCCTCTAGATAATTGATATATTTATATTAAAGATAGATCTATTTGGTCTAATTTTTTAAATGCTGTCATGTACATAATTAATTATGTTTCATTTTTGACAATATTATAATCTAATGTTATGTGATATCTCCACCATACTAGGTTGCATAGCACCTCACCACTATGGGTACTATAAGTAATTAATTAATATATCATTGCCATAAGATCACTTAACCATGTGAGTTATCATCATGGTTACACATGGGTGTTAGTGTTAATTTATGAATAGGATTTGATGCACTATAGTACATTTAAGGTGAAAAAACTATACTTAATTTTACATTTGTTTCAACATATGGTTTTTTTTCGTCATTTTGACATCAAAATTCATTGTTTAAAATATATATATATATATATTTTATTTTTATAAATGTCACCTTATCAATGTTAATCAAAAAATGTATTATTGCTTTATAAAATTATTTTTTGAATTTGTTAGTTGTTATCACATTTGTTTCTTATAGTATGAGTGTTTAATCATTTTGGAAAGTACATTTATTTCAATATGACCATTTTTCCTACCAAGAACCATGTTAACCTAGATGGTAGTTACTAAGAAATAACCACATCACTACAACACGGTATTGTTATAGCACAAACTTATGGAAATTTATAATTTAGGGAGCTAATTATTTCCAATATGCCAATAAACTCAATACTGCAATCCCCTAATGAAGTTTTCTTTAACCATAACCCATAGGTTAATTAAAATCAATTTTGCATGAATCTTTTATTCATAAATAATTCATGCATGCATATTTCATCCATAAAACATGAAAATGTAAATTGTAACACATAATTTATAACTTACCTAATTACAAGCATTGCCTATTCAAAATGACTGAGAAATTCTTAAATATAGAGAACCATTTCCACAAACTTGGCATTAGTCCCATTCATGTATTCAAGATATGAGTTCAACATTAAGGATTGTATGCAACCACTCATCTTTTATGATGATTTCCATTGTAGTCATCCACAAGGAAGTTGTGAAATTTTCTAGATAGAAGCAATATTTAGGAAGGCTATTATAAAATTTTCTTGTAATATTTTTTTCATACATATCCTCTCATGCATTTTTCACTTTCAGCCATAAGAAGATCTCAAATTTGAGACTTGTAAGAGGAGTGGTATTGGTACCGGAGATTTCTAGATATGTTCAATCAATTTTATTTTCTCAAATTTTCGGACCAACAATTGAGGTCCATTATTAGGAACGGGAGAGAGAGAGAAACCCTACAAACACACACACACACACACACACACACACATGGAGGGTTGGTAGATAACAAAATAAGAATAAAGGACCAATAAGAATAATAAAAAGAAAATTATATGATGATGATGATTATTAACACCCACTGAGACCAATGTGGTCTATCAAAAATTAATAAATAAATAGATTAAATCGAGACTTTTTAATATTTTTTTCTATGATCTAAGAGGAGTGAAAAAAGTGTTCCTAGATCACTATAGTTTTGCTGACTGAACAAGTCAAGTAGGTTGGTGGTGTGGCAGATATTTTGGAAATGAGAACGGATGTGGGTAATAGCCAAGTAATCCAAGAGAAAGTGCTTTTTATCTTCAACCCTCTTAGCATCGGACAATTGACATATTGTTTCATCCTGAGGTGTTTTGGGAATGGACCAACGCCTAGTCTCATTTTGAAGCTCATGGGAGTTAGTTCTTATCTTTGCAATATCCATTTTCTTCTTAGCACTGGTCAAGGCAGAGAGATAATTTTGATTAGTGAGAGTGGGGTTGATCACCTCCTTATAATACCATAGATCCTTTTTCCCCTCTAGCTCCTTAACATCCCACAATTTGTTCTTAAATTTGGAAGTGATAGTATTATTAATATTATCTTTATTCTCCAAGGTGATCTCCTCCTCAACCTCCAATAGTTAAGCCAAGATTGAGCATCCTTTTCCCAATCATGCTTGAGCCGGAGGTGGGGGTTTTGGCTAGAGTTAGAAGCAATTTTTGGGAATCTCTTGGTTTCCATGTTGTAAATATTATTCTTATACAACATATAGTGAAACATAACCATGCTTTCAATGGGGGGAAAGGCTAGCTTCAGTCAAAAGAATAGGATATGGAGTATTACCTTAAATCTTGGGGTTGTAGGTTATAAATAGCTTTTGTATCAGCTCTCTCTTCCTCCACAATTTTTTAGATATACTACAACCCAAACCTCACATCCATATAAAATAACAAGTCTGATGAGAGTCTCAAAAAGAAACTTTTTTTCACTCCAAACCTAGAGATTAGTCGTCTTGCAATTGTTTTCAAGCTCAAAAAAATCTTTCCATCCACCAATAATATTTTTCTCAGAGCTATAATTCTAATTGAGTTAATGATGAATGTCAATACCTAAATATTTGTAGGAAAAAACCTTCTCCGAGCAATTGTTGTCATAGATGAAATTGTCATGGTTGGTCCTTTTGGATTTAATTTTCATGACTTTAGTCTTGTTGGTATTAATAATCATACCCATCTTGGAGCAAAAATCATGGAGGATTTTAAGTTGTTTTTCAAGATCCTCATGGCTTATGGCTAGCATAACAATATCGACAGTATAAAGGAGAAGTTTACTAACTGTACCAATAAGTTTTGGGTTAGCGCATCTCACAACTTCCAGATATGCTTCTAGGCTTATTAATATAAATGCCAAAAAGGGTAGGGGATAAGGGACACCCTTGCTTACCAATGATATTGCATTTAATTTCTTTAGACCAACCCTCGGTGGTCTTAAGCTTGGCGACAACATTCTCAAATAATTGAATCATTAAAACCCTCAACTCAAGAGAAACTATTATCTCTTCAAGTCTTTGCCATAATTTATCCTATGGAACCGTGTCGAAAGCTTTTCTACAGTCAACAAAACAACAAAAGAAATCAATTTAACTATTGTGACATTCCTTGATAATGAACCCAAGAGTGACAAGATGGTCAATAGTTGAGTGATGTCTTCTAAAACCAGCTTGCACTTTAGCTTTTTACCCATGGTTTTTAAGTCATGCACTAATCTTCTTTTCCAAAATGAGCCCATAGAGTTTGACTGAGATGTGACTAATCATAATGGTCCTATAATTAGAGGGAACATTTTTATTCCCGCTTTAAAAGATAGATACAATCAAGATTTGAGTCAAAGGCTTAGGGAAGTTGTGTTTTACTGTCAAATTGAGAAGCTTGTGAATATGAGGGATGAGGATAGACCTTCCCATTTTGAAAATTTCAGCTTGGTAGCCTTCAATATCCCTAGCTTTCCTCTTATATGATTTTCTTAATCTTGAACTCCACGTCTTATAGAGAAAAAAACCCTGAAAAATAAAATATACAGATAAACAATAAATAAATATATATATATATATATATATATATATATATATTATATATATATATATATATATATATTATAATATAAATATAAATATAATAATTAATATATAATATATATATATCTATTAATGGTTTATATTTATATTTTTTTTATTATATATATACATATATGGATATAATATAATAATATTAGAAAAATAAAATAAACACCTAAGTAATAATATTAATAAAGAAAATATATTAATTATATAAAAGGGAAAGATGGTAAAAAATATTTAATAAAAATACAAAGTGAAATAAATAAAGGGTTAGCATTAAAAAAAGACGAAAAACCAAAGGGAATAGAATCAAGAAACATAAAATAAAAAGAAAGCTAAAAGAAAGAAAATGGGGTTAAAAAAGTGAATAGGTAAATATAATTAAAAACTATGAAAGGAAAAATAAGGAAAGAAGAAAAAAAAACAATAAAGAGAAGGGAAATAACTAAATTATCTTGGACATATATGCTATTTGAATGGTTGGAATCCAATGTTTACTAATCTTCCATCCCAAGTAACAATTGATGTTGTTGGGATGGTTTTAAATCCTAATGCTATCTATTTTTTCTTTTGAAATAGTGATTAATGTTGGCCAAAACTCTATTGATATTCTCTATGTAGATATGATGCTTGGTTTTGTCTACGTAATCAATCAAAACTTAGGATCATACTTAGTTGTCTTTCAACTCTGCAACATGTTCCTTGACCCTGTTATTTATAGAGGACCCAGTTTCACCAATATAAGCCATCCCACAAAAATACAAAACTTTGTAGACACGTGCACATTGCTTAGGATTAATACGATCTAACACATTTTAGGAAATTCTTAATAGTTGTAAGGGGTTTGAAGGTGGCTTTAATATTTCTCCTTCTAAGACCTTAGTAATATTTTCAACAGTTCCACATACATAAGGAAGGGCAGCCTTAGATCCATCTTGTGCCTACTCATTAATACGATGTTACCTAGAAGCCTTTTGGAATGCCTTTAGAACTTGGTGATACTAGTAACCTCTATTATTGAAAACATTTAGGAGATGGAGTTTTTCTTCATCCAAATGTTCATCCTAAGAAATTGTAAGAGCACTTATAGCCAAGGTGTTAAGGATACCTAATTTCTGAACTAGGGGGTGATGGGTGTGATTTCTCTTTATGAAAATCGTGTGTCCAAGGGATGCATTAGAATTCGATGTTGTGTACCGAGGCCACAATTTCACCTGTGCGGTGAAATTCTTGCTAGAATTTGGTGAAAAAAACATTAAAGAAATTCAATCCTAGGGGTGTTTAAGCCCTTTTTTTTGGAAATGGATTCAATGCCATAAAAAACCCTTGGGGCACACAAAATCCTGAAGCTTGATTGATGTAACCAAGATTTCCAAAAATATCAACTGGATTTTTTTCAGAATCCTATTGAAATTTCCATCGTTTTCCAACTTAAGATTCTACATCTTTAAGAAATCAAGAAACAAAATTTGCCATTTACTTCAATTTCCACACTAAATTTGATGTGCTCAACCCCACCACATGTGCGAAAGAAAAAGAAAACAAAATATTTACATCATATGATATCACAAGGGGATGAACCACGTAGGAATGACAATGCATTCTGCGCCATGGATATCAACAACCAATATTTGTGGAGCTATAGCTCCATTAGTGCACGGGGCAGTATATACTACCCATTAAATTTTGTACTTGACTAAATTCAAACACTAACATACATTGTCTGGATGCATTAATGAAATTATAACTCCACAAAAATTGATAGCTAAATATCTATCACAATTCCAATTTCAAAGATGCTCATGTCAGTTATGAAATACTGATATGTGTTTCAAAATTTTAAACATGCATGTGCTGGTTATCTCCATCCTACATAGAGTCCATTTATTATTGTGTGCATTGGACATTTCATTACCTCGAGTCATTAAGTTTGACACGTCAATGTGGAATGCATCACACTATACCATCTTTGTGTAACTTTGCATCATTTATTTGCTTCATTATACATCATGTTTACATTGCATTTACAATATTGCAACAAAATTGGAGTCCTTTAATGAAGAAAAGGCAAATATTTGATAGAAAACACTCCAAATTTAGCTACATTTAGTACACATTATGGGTGCATGTTTCCCTCTCCTATAGGATTTTCTTGTTTGATTGGGTGTTAGATCTAAGTAAGGTGTGGACATCACACAAGAGAGAAAATTAATTGAAATTATGAATAGAGTCAGGGGTATGAGTGAGTGTTTTCTTAGCTCCTTTATCTTCAATATCAATGCCTTCATTGTCCCAAGCTCCCTTTACCTATTTGCCACATTTAGAGAAACTAATGCTATAATAGATGGCTACCACATGGTTTGTGAATTATACATCTTAGGGGTAAAAATACCAAAGTACATTTCCTTCAAGTCAAAAGAGAAGAAACCCCAAGTTCTCTTAGCTTACAATAAACCCCATGATTTTAAAAGGAATGGACATCAATTATTTTATTTTCTTTTAGTCAAAGAAAACAAACCACTTTACACATTCTCTACAAATCTTAATTAGAAAGAAATGACTACACACAAACTTTAGAAGCAAGTAGGGATTTCCTCTAAACCATATAACTTGATGTGTTTGCAATGATCATCATAAAAATACGAAGCCTTTCCTAAGATGAAATTCCAAGCTTCCATGGTTAATCATTTAGGTTTTTTCTAAGCCAACATACACATATACCATCCCATAAAATAAACTTGTATTATGTAGAAATGAAATGGGGATTTATGCCTCAAAAGAGTTTGATACCAACATTACAATAACTCTAACTCAAAATTAATATCTCCTGCTAGTAACAATATCTCAAAAACATTACCAAAAAATAAAGAAAACAATAAATATGAAACCATAAAGAATACTTTGGTCTTTTTCAAATTTTCTAACTGGTGAGAAATTTCATTTTAAATAATTTCAATGCATCCAAAAACTATATGCATATGAAATAAATAGTAGATGGAATAAAAAGCATAACTAGGTACCATCTCTTCATAAGGTTCATCTAGCTCATTGCCATCAAGCTAATATACCATAGAACTCTCATGTGTAGGTTGTGAAAGACATTTATTTAAGATAGTAGATTCATTACCATGTGAATCCAAGAAAGCCTAATTTTGATGAACCTTGATAAGTTTCATTGACTCTAGGAGGTGAAGCAATCTTTTGAATGTTAATGGAATTGAGGCACATGCATATTCCCTTCCTCTTTCAAGTTCATCAACCTATATTTAGCATAAAAATGCTTAGGAAACCAACTTACCACCTCTCTAAAATCAAATGCTTCGAACATACACCCAACATTTTCTAGCAATAAGGACTAAATCTTGGTTACTTATTGTTGAAAATGCAAAAAGAACATCTTAGTTTGACTTTGCCTTGGTCAAACTAGAGAAAATTCGATTTTCTATTTTAGCAGAAATCTTGCAGGTACTTAACTGAGGTGACATGGAACTTGTCAATCAGTTAACTCAATTAATTCAATTTGGGGAAGCTTGAGTTTAGTTCAGTATGATTGATTGATAGTTTGTAGCAATCTATTTTAGTTAACTTGAGTTATTATCAGTTTAACTAGTTCTAACTATCAAAAGAACTAGTGGAGGTCAAGTTGTGGAAGTGGAACTTCAACCACACTTAGTGATCAACCAGTTAACTCATCATTCAACCCGAAATAATTGTTGCATGCAGAGAAGTCGAGTTACCCAATTGAGATGTATATTCCAAGGCGACATACTATAAGTTGTAGCATGTTCTAATGTGTACAAGTGGTGCATGCAGTCAAAGGAAGGGCCTAAGGGAATTTCACAATTCAAAAGTGGGAAATTCCTAAATAATAGGGGCTAATTTCCTGGAGGAATAGGGCAAGGAAATAAGATCTTAGAGGGCTTGAAAATTGGCTAAGTATTGGCCAGAGTGAGTCAATCAAGCAAAGGGATAGACTATACACTTGCAAGGTGTGCTTAAGCTTGAGCAAGCATATGTATTTAATCTCTATTCTCTGATTCATGCAATACAGATAGGAAGGGATTTTGAGTAGTAGATTTCCCCTAGGTAAATCTTTGTGAATGTGTGATGTTTCATTTTGCATGTCTATTATTTATGTTCTATATGGTGAATTAACTTCCACATATCAGTAGAGTAGCTTCAAGTCTTGTGATTTAGTAAATTTCATGAGAAATTTTGAATCTACACATTGATTTCTACATGCTATCGGAGCTAGAATTACTGTAGAGCAGAGATTTCAAAGTTCTCATTTCTGGAGATTCGAATTTGAAGATTAATGGTGCATGTTTTCTTCAAGATTGAGAAGATGGATTTCAATGGACTCAAGCTAGAGTATGCCTTGGAAGGCACCTCAAAATTTGTTGCATGGAGGGACCACATGGAGGCAATATTGGATGACAATGGGCTCCTAGAATACATCAAGATAGATGTTGCAAGACCCCAAGCATATGATGCCCTAAATCTTGCTCAGTGGAAGAAATATGTGACCCAGGTGAGGAGAATCATATTGGAGGGAGTATGGAATCACGTTGTCTCGAATCTCCATGGAAAAGAGATTTCATTTGCGATGTGGAAAGAACTAACAAAATTGTTCGAGAATGACAGTGACCACAAGACGTTGGCACTCAAGGACAAACTTTGAAGTACCAAGATGCAGAAGAATGACACAATTCCACAGTATCTGAGCAAGTTTAAATAGTGTCGTGATGAACTTGGTGGGGTCGGTGTTAATGTCCCAGAAGAAGAATTGGTATCTCTAGCCCTTATGGGCCTTCTCAAGGGTTGGCATAGCTTGCAAGATTTGGTAAATGGTAGAGAGAAACTACCAAGTTGGCAGCATTTATGGTTTGACATGGTCTAAGAGGAAATAAGGTAGAATACAAAAGACAAGACTTCATCCAAGGGTGAGACTGAGGAGAACTATGCCTTTGCTAGAAAGACAAAGAAAGGGAATGGAGAGAAATCACAATCTAGACCTTAATCTCGTCAAGGGGGCAAGAATAATTAATTGTCTAAAATCAAGTGCTTTCACTGTCATGAATTCAGACACTATGCCACGAATTTTCCACACAAGAAGACAAGCAAAAAGACCTCAAGAGGAGCAACGGGTGAAGCCTTAGCTTCAGAGTTCGAGCTTTATTTTACTCTCATTACATGCATGGCTAGAACAGTAATGGGAAGCATGTGGTACATGGACAATGGTGCCTCGTTCCATATGATGGGGAGTAGATATATTTTTAGTGATTTGAAGGAGAAAGATCTCCAAATGCACATCAATATGGGAGATGATGGAAGGTATAATGTGACTGAGATTGGTACAATCACCTTTCAAAGGGAGTTGGGCTCCCCTCTTCCACTCAAGGATGTGATGTTTGTTTTGGGTGTAAAGAATAATCTTGTCTCCATTGTAGTTTTGGAAGACCATGGTTATGATGTGATCTTCAACAAAGGAAAGGAATTCCTGAGAGACATATCCACGGGACAGGTGAAGCATATTGGGGTTCGTGTGAATAACCTCTACATGCTAGATATGGAGGATTGTGTTGCATTGAGAAAAAAGACAGAGAAGGTGCAGAGCCAAGATGTTGGTTAAACTTGGCATAGATGACTTGGCCATTTACATCATGGTGCCTTGAAGATCATGAAACAGATTATTATAGGCCTCCCCAAAGGAGCACTAGAGAAACAAGACACATGCAAAGGGTGTAACTTGGGGAAGTACAAAAAATCCACCTTCCATGTTCAAGACAATAGAGAAAATGCAGTCCTTGAAAGGATTCACTCTGATGTTTGTGGACCTTTCTCGACAACCTCCACTTCCAGGCACAAATATATTGTCATATTTATTGATGACTTCTCATAGAAGTGTTGGATCTTCTTCATGTGGAAGAAGGATGATACTTTCTCCAAGTTCTTGGAGTTCAAATCATTGTTCGAGAAAGAAATGAGAAAAAAGTTGAAGGCTCTCAGGAGTGATAATGGAGGTGAGTGCGTGTTGAATGAGTTTAAAAATTTCTTTGCAAAAGAAGGAATTTAACGACAGTTGACAACACCCGACAACCCATAGCAGAATGGGGTCATTGAGAGGAATAGTTGCAACATTAAGGGAGAAACTAGGGTGATGTTGCAGGACCAAATCCTACCTCTACACTTGTGGGATGAAGCATGCAACACAATAGTTTATTTGCAAAACAGGAGTCCTCATCAGATTCTTGGCATGATTACACTATAGGAGGCTTTCTCGAGGAGGAAGCCAGATGTGTCGTACTTCAGGATTTTTGTAGCCTCTTTCTACTACCATGTTTCCAAATAATCACGGAAGAAGCTAGAGTTGACATCAGAGTTGGTGGTTTTTGTGGGTTACATAGAGACTCCCCACAACTACTATGTGTACTTCTCATCCCTCAAAATGACAGTTGTGTGAAGGGATGTAAAATTTGATGAAGACAAAGCCATGCAGTTCTCTCTTGAGAGGGAGCTTCAGATCCCACTTGAGGAGGAACTTTTAGCTCCAAAGGAGGAGCTTTAGGATGTTTTGGAGAAACCACAAGTTGAGGAGAAGAGAGTGGAGACAACCACTCAAGAAAAACCATCCAGAGAAGGCAATAAGAGAACCAAGGAAGCTGAGAGACTTGTGAAGGATCCAAGGGAGAATGCGGGTGCTCCTTCAAATCAGTGACGATAGAGAAGGTCAACATATTGGTACACTAGCTACATGGATCTAATGAATGAGCTAGTAGAGACTGAGCCATCCTATATCAAGGAAGAAGTAGAGATACCGGTATGGGTTGATGTAATGGTGGAAGAGTAGGAATGCATTGTGAGCAAAAATGTTTGGGAAGTGGTCCCGAGACCAGTAGAAAAATCAATTGTGGGTTTGAGATGGACCTTCAAGGTGAGGCATACAGTAGATGAAAGCATAAAAAGTATGAGGCCAAATTTGTGGCCAAGGGGTACTCTTAGATGGAGGGGATTGATTATGAAGAGACATTTTCTCTTGTAGAAAATTACTCATCCATTAGATCAATCCTTTCTCTGGCTACACAGATGGGGTGGAAGATCCACCAAATGGATGTGAAAATAATGTTCCTCAATGGAGTTATTGAGGAGGAGGTGTATATCAAGAAACTAGAAGGCTTCGAGACTTTTTATCGAGAGTCTCATATATGTAGACTCAAGTGAGAATTGTATGGTCTAAAGCAAGCACCTCGTGCTTGGTACATTAGGATCTATATCTATCTCATCGGTTTGGGCTTCACCAAAAGTGAAGTGGATGAAAACCTCTATCACGTTTTGGTAGAAGGTGTTATCACTCAGGTTGTCCCTAGGCTCCTGTTTAGGGATACGGTCGAGGTAACCACAAACCAATCTTTGGATTGCAGGTCTAGCCCACTTGCAATCAGAGAGGGCTCTCTCTTAATGATTCAACTTTGTTGATGATTTTAGGCTAGCTTTTAGCTTAGGGTTTTCGTTTGTATTTGGATGAAAGGTGGAAATCTCAAGCAAAGAGGCAAGGTAAGATGTGATAAGTTTCAAACCATTGGGCATGGAGTCATGGATTGAGGCTTGCTGTTGCGTTTTATTGGTCACAAGAGGATTAGGGAGCGGGATAGCCACACATGATACAATTATCAATTAACTGAAAGGATGGAATGACGATCAGAGATGAAAGGAAAAGGAGAATCTTTCATCAAACTGAAAAGAGGAGAAGTGAATGAATGGTTATCTAGGAGCAGCTAAGAATTCCTAAACTCTCATTCATATGTGAAAGAAACAGCATAAACAAGATCATTTAAGTATACATATTCATAACTATTTCTGATGAAAACATGAAAAAATGCAGAAATTGAGCTTAAGGTGTAGTTAAACAAATCCTAAGCTATTCTTCTTTTCTGCAATTTAGATGGCAGAACGGTGGTAAAATAAAACATGAAAATTAACAGAGTTGAGAGACACTTATTGAACCATGTAGAAGCACATGAATTCTGTAATCACTCCTCGGCCAATTAAACACTTCAAACAGTTTCGAAATCCATGCCTTCAGCAGTCTTTGATTATAGAAAGTATGACAGTTACAGTGTGGGTCTCTGCTTGAAGAAAATGTCGAGATATCTGAGATTAAGCAATTTCCTCGACTCACCAACCAACCCCTACTCCATCTTTCAGGGTGGTATATATAAGAAAAATGTCATAAAGTCATTTATTATAATTGACCTAAACAGGTCTGCCAGAAAAGCTTTTCTAAAAACCTAAGTGTTGCTGGAATTAAATGCAGGTAAGTCCTTTGGGCTGCGCTAGAGGTAGCTGAATCAAAAGGAGTGCAATGTGGCCTTTGGAGGCTCGATGCGGTACTGCTGGAATAACTGTGCTTTGGGATCTGTAGTTTCTTTTCTGGTGCGAGTTAAATGTGCAATAACCATGATTTGAAAGTTTTTGAGTGGCTTCGCCCTCTTTCTTTGACTTTGGTGGAAGGTATTAAATTTTCTCCTGCTTTGGGCCGCTGTTAAGATCTTCGCTGATACTCTTTGCTGCTACATTTATGGCTTCTGCCGCTTGCTGATACTCTTTGACGTGGTTTTTCCCTATTGATTTGATCTGATACTCTTTAATCTCTGTCTCTGGTCCTTTCCTGTCTTTAAACCGGATTAATCTGGCAAAATCGGGCGATTTCGGGCTTTTTCGGCGAAAAAGGGCCAAGGAATCAAAAGATTCCCTAAAGATTCCCCAAAATGGTCTATTTCTCGTAGCGATGCGCGATTAGCACTTTGCGCTAATCGCGCATCGAAAACTGCCTATGTTTCTTGTTCCAGAGCTCCGAAGTGCGATTTTTCTTCCTGCGCGAATTTTCGGTTTTTTGGCTGCTGACGTCAGCATGATGTCAGCAGTACGGCGGATGATGTCAGCCTGCTGACATTAGCGGTGGGTCCCTGGTACAGATGTGCCATGGTGGGGTGCTCCTATTTTAAGGCGATGCGATGAACTTCTTCCGATGCGATCGCAATATCGCGTCGGCGGGGAACGAGAAGGTATTTCATTTGGACATGCGACTGCCGATCACCGATATCGCGATATCGCGTCGGGTAACAACGGATGGGGTATAACTGATATGGTGAGAATATTGCGATGTGGTGACGCGAGCTGGCTTACTAGGATCTGCAGAGTGTTAAGGAAATCGGCAAGGGGTTTATTGCGGTCGGAAGGAGTGAGCAGGTGCGTTAGAAAAGCATTTGAGGCCTAGGAAGGGATCCGATAACCTAAAAAGGGATTTTGTACTTTGGAAGGAGTATATTGCATTCAGAATATGGTTTGAAGGGGTAGCATGAGGGCTCTTACTAAGTTTCAGATAAACTGAACAATTCCCGGGGGTACTTATGGTTATTTTTCAACCAGAGGGAGGGATATTTACATAGGGGATGATTTACATAATTCAGTAGGGGGATGGGGAAATATAGGGAGTTAAATAATAATGTCAGTAGTCAATATGGAGATGGTAAGAAAGCGCTAAGTTTGGGAGATCTTAGGCTGCAACGAGGGGATAGAACCTTATAGAGAGAGTATGGAATATCTTTGAGTAAAGCAGAGCTTCACCCAAGCTAATAACCTGAAAATGATGGAATTTAAGAGGTATTAAGCAGATCTTGACCTCTTTTGGGGAAATTAGTTAATGATTTGGGGAGATGGAGAAAGGAAGTTAGTTATGCCTGTTTTTGAGCTTTTCACATAGAACTGCCTGGTGATTGTGTCCTGAGTAGAGATGACACCTGAAAACCTGGAACTGATCAGCAATCACGATTCGGCAACCTCAAAACTACCTACCCAACCTACTTACCTAACATTTTTCTTCTTTTGGTTTGGGTGCACTTAGACTTGCAAACCCATCATTTCATTTTTTTTTTTTTTAGGCTTTCCTATCTACAGACTACCCTTATTTCATCCGAGGGCCCAGATTAAGCAGTTGGGCTCCTTTGATTCTCTACCTATCTAAGAATCTTCCAAGATTAAACTATTTGGACAGATTTTCATTCTCTATATTCTAAAACAGGAAATTGAAACCTAGGGAGACCAAGATTAAGCTGTTTGGACCTCCCTTTAACTGAAATTGTACAATACTGGAATAACTTCTCAAAATTTGGAAGGCAGTTAAATAAAGTCTGAGTAGCCTTCTTCGCTTGGAGGCCATTAAGCAAATATGGAGCAATGCAGCATGCAAAGTATGACATATTTGGTCTGAAAAAATGTGAATCATGAAATATGAGTAACCTGCTGCAGCAGGAGGCTAACAGAAGGTAAATTGTTGATTATTGTCTTAGATGTTGATCACTTGATTTTTACTGGTAATGAACAGTTGATCAGATCTTGCATGGAGGACCTTGCAAGAGAGTTTTAGATGAAGGACGTGAGTCACATTCATTACTTCCTTGGATTGGAAGTATGAAAAGTTGATGGGGAACAATTTGTCTCTTAGGGAAAGTGTAACATCCTTGGTCAAATTGTAGAAATTCTCACTGTAGATTAATCTGATTATGCAATGTATTAAAGAAAAATACTTAATCTACTTCTACAATCAAACTTGTGGAAGCTTAATTGATTTGAGCAAGATCAAATAGAACACATATAACAGAGGAGAAGAAACAATCACACATGAAACACAGAAGAATACTCTGGGGAAAGCCTCGGCTAAAAGCCCTACTATTTGTATTATCATACACGTGGAAATATCTCAGGATTACACAAAGCTTTAGCTCTTACAGCTATCCAACTCTTAGTACAATCCCTCACTGCTGCTCATAGATAGAATAGACAACACATATGCCTTCTTCTTTGTCCTCCGAGCCTCCTATTTCCTTGCGTTGTTCCTCTAGGATAATTCACCTTCAACCAAGTGGAACACTGCTCTTACACACTGTAAAACTGCACAATCCTCAAGGAATGAATTCCTTTTGGATGCAAGAGATTTTCTCATAGGAAAATTCTTGCAACTAATAGTACACTGTCCCTGCCTTTAATCTCAGCTGGATCTTTTTATGAACTAACATACATGAGTTATTTGTGAGAGAATTATATTCAGTTATCTGGAGTGAACTAGTTTCATGCATGCATGCATTAACTAACTGAACTCACAATCAGTTCCACAAACTGTTAGGAACTAATATAACTGAACTTAACTCAGTTAACTGAGCTAACTAATTACAACTCAAATAGAACTCATCCTTATCTCCTTAATTAAGGGATAACTTCCTCAATCAAAGGGATAACTGTTGCATGACTTCATAAAGACTTCATGTTTGAATTTATCCAACTAATTAACTCAAGATGAATTAATTAATTATTTTTCAAAACTAGTGAGACTAAATTCGAATTTTAATTCAAGGATAAATTAAAATTGGAATATCCTGAAATGTTATCTTTAGCAATGCTATTTTTAGCATTTCTTGTTGCTATTTTCAACACTCCCTCTCAACAAGAAAGGGATTATCTACCACCCCTATCCTATCTCTATGGAACTCGAATTTACACTTTGACTATGCCTTAGTCAAAATGTTAGCAACTTGCTCCTCAATCGAAATATACTACAACAATATGATCCTCCTCGCCACACAGTCTCTGAGATGATGATACCGAATGTCGATATGCTTGGACCTATCATGAAATGCTGGATTCTCAGAGAGTTTGATACAACTCTGATTATCACAATAGACCACAGTTGGATCCATCCTCTGATCAAATAAACCAACTAGAATTTTCCGCATCCAAATGGCCTCACATGTTGCCTGACTTGCAGCCATGTATTTAGCCTCTACTGAGCTCAGTGCAAATGACCTCTATTTCCTGCTGAACCAAGGTTGAAAATTCCTCCTGATGTGGTCTTATGATCTGATGGAATCCCTGCCCAATCTACATCTGTGAAGCCCTGTAGCCTCACTCCCTCTTACCGTCTGTAACATAATCCATATTGAGATGTGTCTCTAAGGTATCTCAAAACATGCTTAGCTTCCTTCCAAAACAACTTGGTAGGCTGAACCATAGCTTGACTCAGCTGGTTCACCGCATGTCACAAATCTGGTCATGTGTTCACTAAGTACATCAGTGAACCCACAAGCTGCCTGTACACAGTAGCTTCTACTACTTCTCCTGAATTTGCATCCTCCTTCCTCTAGTTACCTACTAGAGGAGTCTATATGGACTTGCAATTCTCCATGTGGAGTCTCCTGAGTATCTCATTGGCATACTTGCCTTGAGACACAAACACTTCCCCATCCTTCTGCCACACTTCCATGCCTAGAAAGTAGTGCATGAGACCCATGTCTTTCATCTCAAACTCTCTTGCAAGGTCCTCCTTGCAAGACATGATCAACTGATCATCACCTATCAATATAAAATCATCAACATAAAGAACAATTATCAATTGCTTACCTTCCATCATGATGTGGTATAAGTTCGTATCTACTTCACTCTTTGTGAAGCCCAAATCAGTGAAGTAGTTTTTGATCCTGGTGTACCAAGCATGAGGTGCTTACTTCAGCCTGTACAAAGCTCTCTTGAGTCGACACACATGCGACTCACGATCGAAGGTCTCAAAACCTTCTGGCTGCTCTATGTACACCTCCTCCTCAATCTTGCCATTGAGAAATGCAGTCTTCACATCCATTTGATGGATCTTCCAACCTATCTATGTTGATAGTGCCAACATCGATTTGATAGATGAGTACCTTGCTACAAGAGCACAAGTCTCATCATAGTCTATCCCCTCGACCTGTGAGAAACCACGAGAAACAAACCTTGCCTTACGTTTCTCCACACTACCATCAACAACTTGCTTTACCTTGTAAAGCCAATGGGAACTCATAACTGAGTTGTTCTCTAGTCTTGGAACTACATCCCAAACACTGTTCTGAACTATGGAGTCATACTGCTCCACCATAGCATCAACCCAAATCGGCTGCTGCACTGCTTCCTCAAAGGAAGATGGCTCGGTCTCAACACATTCCCAAACAAGGGCCATGTATTCAGTGTACCTATCAGGTGACCTCCTCTGTCTACGCTAAGAATATGGTTCTCCCACATTCTCTCTTGCATCTGGAAACAATCTATCAGCTTCTCTCATGCGCTTCCACCCATCTCTAGAAGACTTTGCTTGAGTGGATGTCTCCACTCCTGGAACCTCTGCATGCAGGTGCTCCACATCAGTTTGAGGCTCCTCCTCCTTAGGAACCAAAAGTTCCTCCATAACCTGTAGTTGGATCTCCCTCTCAAGGGAAACTTGCATGGCCTTCTGCTCATCAAACTTGAAATCTCTGCGAACCACTATCCTCCAACTAGTAGGCAAATACACCCGATAGTTGTGGGGTGTATCAGTGTACCCCACAAGTATCCCCAACTCTAATATCGGCTCAAGTTTCTTCTGGGCATCCTTGGTCACATGGCAATAAACTGATGAGCCAAAGATCCTGAAGTGGCCCACATCTGTTATCTTCCCGGAGAAAGCTTCCTCTAGTGTCTTCATCCCAAGAATACGATGTGGGCTTCTATTCTGCAAATAGATCATTGAGTTGCATGCCTCAACCCACAAATGAAGTGGTAGGCCTTGGTCATGCAACATCACCCGAGCTTACCGCACAATCGTGTTGTTCTTCCTCTTGGCCACCCCATTCTGCTGTGGGTTATGAGGTGTCGTCAACTCCCATTTAATTCCTTCTGCTACATAGAATTCCTTAAACTATTGAGAGACATAATCTCCACCATTGTCGCTTCTCAAGGCCCTGATCTTCTTCCCTGATTCTTTCTCAACCAAATCTTTGAACTCACAAAACTTTGAGAAGGTTTGATCCTTCTCTCGCATGAAATAGATCCAGCATTTACGAGAAAAATCATCAATGAAAATCACATAATACCTTTGTTTTGCAGTGGAGGCTGTCGAGAATGGTCCACACACATCTGTATGAACTCTCTCCAAGATTTCTTCAGCTCGACTCTATCGATCATGAAAGGAAGACTTTGCATACTTTCCCAAGGTGCAACCTTTGCATGTGTCCACTTGCTCAAGTTTACCTTTGGGAAGTCCAGTAGAAATCTGTTGCATTATCTTCAAGGCCCCATGATGCAAGTGGCCCAACCGCCTATGCAGCATAGTCATCTACCTCTAGCTTGTAGAGATTCTTCACTCGAATCCCAATCCTCTTGGTCTGACCCGTGGCTATGTGTCTCGGGGACGCCTTTCCTTTACTGAAGACTACATCATAGCCTTTGTCTTCCAACATTGCAATCGATACCAAGTTCTTTTTCAGTCCAGGCACATACTTTACATTAGTCAGGGTGAGAGGAGCTCCATGCTCCCTCTGAAACACAACCGTACCTTCACCTGAAACATGGTACCTTCCATCATCACCCATCTCTATGCGCATATTAAGGTCTTTCTCCTCCAAGGTACTGAATAAACTCTTATTGCCAATCATGTGGAATGAGGCTCCACTGTCCAGGTACCAAACACGACCCACCATCTATGAAACCACACATGCGGTGAGGGTAAAATCCAACTCGAACTGAGAGGCCATTGCCTCACCTTCTGATCCTTTTGAGGATCCCTTCTTGGATTTCTTCAATGGAAAATTAGTTGCATAATGGCCCACCTCATGACAATTAAAGCATCTCACTTTAGATTTGTTAATCTTCTTCCCACCATGGGAAGAATTCAATTTGGAATGGGAAGCCTTCCCTTTCCCTTTCCTTACCTTACTGGCTAAGGCTTGATTTTCTTCATCATCATGCTTAGATAAAGAACCATCTCTGGTGCTCCTCCTGATCTCCTCCTGCATCAAATATGACCACATTCGTTCCCAATCTAGCAGTTTCTCTCTTCCATTCACTGAGTCTTGGTAGTTATGCCACCTCTTAGGAAGACTGAGGAGAGCAAGACTCACCATATCATCATCGGTTGTCATTATTCCTACACTTCCAAGCTCATCTCTGCAGGTGGTGAGCTTGTTCAAATATGTAGAAATAGTGTCGCCCTTTCCACAATTGATTTTCCGAAGTTTGTCCTTGAGCGCCAGCTTCCTCTGGTCGCTATTGTTCTGATATAGGTCCTTCAATGTCTTGCACATTGAAAACGAAGTCTCCTTCCCATGGAGACTCGAGACAATATGGTCTCGAACTCCCTCCAAAAGAATCCTCCTTGCCTTCGCCACACACTTCTTCCATTCCGCCAATTCTTGGTCATTAGCTGCTACTGGCTTGGGGATTTCTTGAACAATGAAATCCTTCAAACCATTGTCTTCTAATAGTGCTTCCATGCAATCCTTCCTTGCTATGTAATTCGAGCTACCATCCAGTGCATACTTGAGTCTCAAGCCATTTAATGTCGTTGGTGAACTTTGAGATGTGATAAGAATTTGATTTTGTACCTCCAATCAAGAACTTCAAACTTCGAATTTGTTCCCTTATCAGTATGCTGTTCACAACTCTGATCACCTTTGCTCTGATACCATGTAGAAATTCTCACTGTAGATTAATCTGATTATGTAATGTACTAAAGCAAAATACTTAATCTACTTCTACAATCAAACTTGTGGAAGCTTAATCGATTTGAGAAAGATCAAACATAACACATATAACAGAGAAGAATAATCAATCACACATGAAACACAGAAGAATACTCTAGGGAAAGCCTCAACTAAAAACCCCGCTATCTATATTATCATACAAGCGGAAATATCTCAGGATTACACAAAGCTTTAGCACTCATAGCTATCCATCTCTTAGTACAATCCCTCTCACTGCTCATATACAGACTAGACAACTCATATGCCTTTCTCTCTGCTCTCCAAGCCTCTTATTTCCTTGCGTTGTTTTCCTTGGGTGCTCTAGTTGTAACCTTGTGTGGCACTGATCTCACACACTGCTCCAACACACAATAAAATAGAGCAAATCTCAAGGAATGAATTCCTTTTGCATGCAAGAGATTTTCTTATAGGAAAATTCTTGCAACTGATAGTACATTGTCCCTACCTTTAATCTCAACTGGGGCTTTGTTTGAACTAGCATGCATGAGTTATTTATGAGAGAATATTCAGTTATTTGGAGTACTAGTTTTATGCATGCATGCATTAACTGAATGAACTCACAATTAGTTCCACAAACTGTTTGGAACTAATCTAACTAGACTTAACTCAGTTAACTGAGCTAACTAATTACAACTCAATTACAACTCATGCTTATCTCCTTAATTAATGGATAACTTCCTCAATCAAAGGGATAACTGTTGCATGACTTCACAAAGACTTCATGTTTGAATTTTTCCAACTAATTAACTCAAGATGAATTAATTAATTATTTTTCAAACAGCTGGTAAGACTAAATTCCAATTTTAATTCAAGGACAAAATAAAATTGGAATATCCTGAAATGCTATCTTTAGCAATGCTATTTTTAGCATTTCTTGTTGCTATTTTCAACATTTTTCCAGCTAAATGTATCAGATGTACTGGGATCTTGCAACAAATTTTGAATGAGTGCCCACACTTCTTTATCATTCTTCCATTCATCCCTTGCTTCGTTTATCCAATCTAGTCGGATAATAGAAATGGCACAAAGCAATGCTTCCACATCCTCATCCTTTCTTGAGAGTGCATCTGCAACAACATTTTGCTTCCCTTTTTTGTAGATGATTTCAAAGTCATAACCCAA
>APFE030544627.1:19827-52953 GCA_000404065.3 Pinus taeda | reverse complement strand
ACGTAAACAATGTTGAAGTCCCAACCTATATGGCAACTTATATATATATATATATATATGGAGAGGGCTCGAGTTTTAGATTGAATAGAGCAATGTATACAACCAAAACCGTAGGAAAATCACAAATCAACATGAATTAACAATAACCCAAATTACTTTAGTACCAACGTTAAGGGAGAGAGGTTATGTGATCAAGGATTGGGACTGGCTTCAAATCTCATGAATTTTCAAAGGAAAACAAATGTAGAGTTACACATGCACAGATTCATTGTTAATCATTAACCAAAGCACAACTTGTTAAAATTAAAATTCTGATGAGTAACAAAATGTTTTTGTAACATCCTCCTCCCACATCTACCCAAGTAACTGGCCAACCAGGGTAAACATGTGATGAGAGGCTACTATGATTAGATTCAACCTCCTATGTGACCTTAAAGAAGTGGAGTCGACGGAAACACAACATACAAATCTTCCACATCAACTATAGGACTCCCAGGAACCATCCCAGCTACTTAGGTAGCTAGCCCCTGGGTCCCACTAAGGTTTTAGACCACTTGAACCCTGGGCACTCCCATGATATGGACCTGACAGCGTCTATGAGGCTCTGGATGCTCTCATGCCAAGGCATGCCAGTGTTTAGGGACTATTTTTCCCAGTGTTGTACCAACGTCCTCGGGATCTGAGCCACTTTTTCAGGCCCAAAGCCCAGGTCACCTCCCAGAACTGAATGACACCTTCAGAGTAGAGAGATAACAAGGAAACAATGATGTAAATGTAAATACTTGAACAAGCCCTTAACCTGACCCCTACTAGCTATGACAGGTATTTCATCAAACATATCACGAATATGTAATCTACAGGTATAAACAACACATTTAAGCATAGGGGTCTCATACTTGTCTAAGAATCGCTATGAAGCATTGTTCCCTTATATCATTTGTTGCATTATCATCTATTAGGTCATAGATACATTTTTCATTCATTTACAAGTAAAAACATTATGATATCCATACATAAACATTGTCATAAAACATATATATAACCAGCATAATAACAACAAAAATACCAAGGAAATCATATCCATATGATCCACATATAAACTAGTATAATACTCATAGAAATACAAGGAGAAATAACCTCATATTGATGATGTAAAATCCAAACCCGGGATGGGACTACCACGTTCCACCCGACCATAGAATGGTTGAGCCAAGTCTCTCTTCATCCATTCACCCACATTCCATATTCCAAGCATGAATGTGGGACTCAAACCAAAAGAACCAACCAAGGCATCTTGAGGCTAAACCACCTCACCCTCACCAATAGAAATCAAGCTTTATTGTAATCCATCTCAGGTCACTAGGCCAACACAATGAACATGTAATAACAAGCTTTACCATGATCTCCACCCGATCACTAGCAAAACAAGCATGCCACCGGATTTCTCCACCTGCACCATGAGGAATTTTCCTATCTCCTAGTCTCTCATGCTTTATCGCATTCCAAAGCGATCACTAGGCCCTAAACCGAGACCCACTCTCTAGGATTTACCGCATATCCCAACCTGAAATTATTGTCCCAACAAAGAGAAATACACCTCTTGGCTTTACTATATATCTTGCCATTCATCTGCAAGGATTCTTAGGTCCACTAAGGCAACAAAACCTTGGCTTTACTGCAACCCACAATTCGGCTTAGGGGTTACTAGACTAGTGGCTTTACCGTGATCCACAATCTGGTTCAGCGACCACTAGGCCATGTGCGCTATCATTCGGAGATGCATCTCACTTAGCTTCAAATCCATCTGGCAATCTAGCTCAACCAAAACATGAGAACCCCATCACACAATAGCTATTCAGAAATGACAGGGCTAGGCTGAAAACATTGTCACACCTGGAAAAACCCACGCCATAATAGCAAAAGAACCACATGCAATACCATGCATGCCAAATCTAGCAAGGAAAATACACATACAAATTGATACGTGCAAAGAATATTGTTGTAAATGCTTGATCTTGCTCTTCCTTGCTTGATATCTACTTCCTCTTGCCTTCTTTGCCGTCTTTGCCTTTCTTAATCCAATGCCAAAATGATCCAAGAAAACTCTAAGTGTCCAAGAGTGAGAAAGAGAGAATAATGGGAGAGCTCCAAAACTGAACTCACAAAAGGTTACAAACTAATCCTTAGAAGCCTTTTTATCAATTAGGCCTCCATTTTCTTCATTTTCCATTAGTTTCTTTCATTTTCCTCCTCACATGCAACATGTGACCTTTCACATTCCTTTTCTCCTAATTTCCATTATTTTCATAAATAAATGTGCCAAAAACGCCATTTTGACTTTCCAAATCTTAAGTCATTGCCTTCACCAATTTCCTTTAGCCATATTAAATCGATGAACACCTACACTATGATGTTTTGCCCAACATTCAACTTGGAATAAGTGTCCCATCAACCATGGTTATTATTTTTTCCTTTATTAACTTTTATTACATGGAATTTTCACTAGGGTTGTTACAGAACCCTCACCCTTGGGGAACACTATCCTCAATGTTCAACCACACCTATACCTGAGAAAAACTACTAGAAAACAAACATACTACCCATGGAGCTTTATAACATAGCTCGATGCAGTATTTACAATGATCACCCTGCTGAGAAGCAAACCAACATGACAATGTAACAAGCATAACATCATAATGACATGACACTCATACCACTTATTGGATATTTATAACATAGCTCATGGTGGTATTTACATCCTTATACATATGTTTATATACCAAAACATCATCAAACATGTACCAAAATGTGTACCAAAACATATACCAAAACATCATACCAAAATTGCTTTTTGTCAACCGACAAACAATGAAGGATACATAGCCCGTATCTAATCTGCCATCTCCCATGTAGCTTCATCGGGTCCAAAGTGCTTCCACTACACTTTAACCTACTCGATTGCTTGGTTTCGAAGCATGAGTACCTTTTTCTGCAATATACATTGAGGCTCCGCTGGCATTCTCCATCTGATTCCACCTACAATATAGAGCAGTCAATCACACGATCAACATCTTTAACATACTTATTAAGTAATGACACATGGAAAACATCATGGAACTTCATTGTCGAAGTCATTGCAAGTCTATAGGCTACTAACCCAATCCTCTCAACAATATTGAAGGGTCCACAAAGCTGTGGTGCCAGCTTGGCACATGAGCCAATCCGTAAGGAGCTCTTCTTTGGTTTGATGCGCAAGTACACATGTTCCCCAACCTGGAACTCCTTGAACAACCTGTTATGGTCTACATAACTCTTATTCCTATCATGTGTTTCCTTTAGATTCTTCTTTATAACTTGCATTTCCTATTCCATGTCTGCAAATAGGTTCGATCTAATCAAAACCCTATTAACTAGATCGCTCCAACTGATGGGAGTATTGCAACTCCGCCCATACAATGCCTCAAATGGACTCATCCTCAAAGATTCTTGATACCCATTATTGTAAGTGAACTCTACCAGTGGAAGATACTCTTCCCACTTTAATTGTTGATGCATCATGTACATCTTCAACATGTCCTCCAATATCATGATGACCCTCTCAGTATTTCCATCTGTTTGTGGATGATAAGTTGTACTGAAGGCCAACTCTGTGCCCAAACCTGCAAACAACTCCTTCCAAAACTTGGAAGTGAACTTTGCATCTATGTCTAACACAATATTCTTTGGAACACCATGCAATTTTACCACATCTCTGATGAATACTTGTGCTACATCACTAGCTGAGAATGTAGACTTCACTAGAATGAAGTGTGCAACCTTTGTCAACCTGTCCACAACAACCATGATGGAATGATGTTGTCTCATTATCCTCGGAAACCCTGTGATAAAGTCCATGGAAATGACCTCCCATTTCCACTCTGGAATTGCAATCGGCTGTAACAGTCCACTTGGATGCTTACGCTCTACCTTCACACGCCGACAATCGAAACACCTAGCCACAAACTCTACTACATCCTTCTTCAAATTCGACCAATAATAAAATTTCTTCACTACAATCAATGTCTTCTAGTAGCTTGGGTGACCTGAATATGGATTCACATGAAACTCCCTCAATATCACCTTCTTGAGCTCACTATTGTCTGGCATATATATCTTGTCTATGAATCTAACCAATTCGTCTGTTGTAAGACAATAGTCCACATCCTGTGTACCTTCACCTGTACCACTACCTGCACATGTACTTATACTACTACCTATACATGTACCTATACCTATACTCTGTTGTAACCTGTGCACAATCTCCATATACTTGATATCCTGCTAACTTGCCTGCAAGAACCTATCCTGTAACTCTGTCCCATAGGAGCTCAAAGTTTCTAAGTGATTTACTTGTACCCGCCTACTAAGAGCATATGCCACCCAGTTCTCCTTTCCTTTGATTTACCTAATCTCGAAGTCAAACTCACTGATCATGGCCAACCATCTAGTGTGTCGGGTGCTCAGATTTGGTTGGTCAAACAAATACCTCAACCCAATGTGATCACTCATCAATACAAACTTCATGCCAAGAAGATAGTGCCTCCACATCTTCAATGCATGTATGATCACTACTAACTCAAGATCATGTGTCGAGTAGTTCTGCTCGTGCTCGTTTATTTTTTGTGACTCATAGCATACCACATGTCTATCCTGCATAAGAACTCCACCAAGTCCTCTCTTGCAAGCATCTATACATACTACAAACTATTTGTCCGAATCTGCAATCTTTAACACTGGAGCATGTGTCAACAACTGCTTAAGATGCTCAAAACTAGCCTCACACTCCTTGGTATAAACTTCTTATCTTTCCTCTACAATGATGTAATAGAATAAGCAATCTACGAGAAGTTCTTGATGAACCTACTGTAATAGCTTGCTAACCCCATGAAAGATCTCACCTCATCCACATTTCTAGGAGCTACCCACTCCATGATGCCCCTTACCTCTTTTGGATATACTGCAATTCTCTCCTTAGAGACAACATGTCCCAGGTAATGTACCTCATTCTGAAATAAGTTTCACTTGTTGAGCTTAGCATACAGTTAATGAACTCTCAACAACCTCAACATTGTTGCTAAATTCTCAGCATGTTCTTCCTCATTTTTAGAATATTCCAATATGTCATCAATGAACACAATAACAAACTTATCCAAATATGGATGTAACACACTATTAATTAAGCACATAAATGTCGTTGGAGCATTAGTAAAATCGAATGGAACTACGACAAACTCATAATGTCCATACTTGGTTCTGAATGCGATCTTGTAGATGTCCTCTTCTTTGATGCGTACCTAATGGTATCCAGATCTCAAGTCGATTGTAGAGAACATTGTTGTTCCCTTTAGCTGATCAAACAAACAATTCTCAATAATTGGTACATGTTCTTGATGGTCACTTTATTCAATTGTTTGTAATCAATTCACAATATGAGAGTATCATCTTTCTTCTTCACAAACAATATCGGTGCACCCTAAGGTGATACATTTCGCCTAATGTATCTCTTTTCCAACATTTCCTTTATTTGCAACTTCAACTCTACCAACTCATGTGTGCTCAACCTGTAAGGTGCTTTTGATGTTGAAGTTTCCCCTGGCACTAACTCAATAGAAAATTCTACTTCCATGTGAGGTGGAAACTCTGAAATCTCCTCGAGAAACACTTCTTGAAACTGCTGTAGAACTAGGTACCTGCTCAAAACATTTGCATCCTCAACTTCCTTACCTTTTTCACTTGAAATATGTACGGAAAATAACACACCCTTTCATGCGACTGTGCTTTTACTACATAGTTGTCAGCATCCTAATTGATGTGGCTTTCTTCTTTCCCTGCAAGACTCTTGGTTCCCCATTATCATCCACACACTCAATTACTTTGTCATAACAATCCACCTTGGTTCTATGAAGATACAACCAATCCACGCCCAACAACATATTGTATGATCCCAACAGTAATACATTCAAATGTGTTGCAGTAAGCATACCATTTAGATCAAATGCACAAGCTCTTACCCAATGATGAACTCACTTCATTGTACCTGTAGCCAACTGCACTAACCAATATTTTGTATGCAATTCCTTACTCAAGCCACACTTATCCACCAAGTCAATACTAACATAACTATAATTAGATCTAGGATAAATCAAAATATAAATAATTTGATCACAAATATTAACATCCATCTCAATGATAGATGTCTGATGGTCTACTTGTTTATTATCCAATGCTGCATAAATACGAGGAACGATCTGACCAACATCCCCAACAATTTGTGCCTCCTGTGCACTATATATCTAAGGCCTACTACCCTAATTATGTGGAAAATCTCTCTTAAGTTTCTCATTTCCATATGTCCAACACTCCAACCGACCAGTACCATCACCTTCATGTTGTTGTTGTGACCCATGTCCCTATCTAGTTGTATTGAACCTCTTTTGTGGTGACACATTCTCTTTCTCGTCTACATTCTGAGGCCTTGTTCTTTTCCGCTGCCATTTACCTTTACCTTTGTCTTTTCCTTTCCATCCTTGCTGGGATTCATTCTTATGCTTTGGTTGTTCATAGTAATGCTTCAACTTTCCAATAACTTCCTCGAGTGATCGAGCCTCATCATACTCAATCTGATCTCTAAATGCTAATGTAAATCCACTGACAAATCATTGAAATTTAGCCTTCTCATCTTTAAGATACGACACATACCTCAATAGCTCTAAGAACTTAGTCATGTACTCCTCATCTATCATTGATCCCATCTTTAGCTCATATAATTATTTGGCCTTACTATCATCGTACCTTTCTGACAAGCACTTCTTCCTGAAAAGCCTCTAGAACTCATGCCAAGTCAAGTCATTTGTCCTGATGTCTCTAACCCACTTCACATCTTCCCACCAGATGTTTGCTTTACCTCTCCGGATGAAGATAGCTATTATGACCTTCATATTATTTGTGTACTCATGCAACTCAAAGAATTTCTTCATCCCAAGTATCCAAGCCTTTGCATCTTCCATCTTCTTCATGAAGAAAACACACTAGCATAAAACAAATGACAAAGCAAAATAATTGACAATAATGCACACAACTCTCACACACCAACTCAATCTTATTTCATTAACATAGGAATATATTTATACAAGACGAGAGGTCTTGGGATTTGTCAAACTCCACAAATTTCTCAATCAATAACTTCACAAATCACTCCATAATTCTCTCAATCAATCAGTCCACAATTCTCTCACACAAAATACCAACTTTACAATAACACTAACAATTAACAAATGAATCATTATTTCGGCATTTCTCCCCCATAATGATCATTTGGAAATATTCTAAGATCATCTATGAATTTGCAAAACTTTTCCTTAGACATTTCTTTGGTGAATATATCATCTACTTGTTCATCTATTCTGCAGTACTCGATCTCGATCACTCCTTTCTGAACCAGATCCCAAACAAAATGATACTGAATATAAATATGCTTAGTATTCTTATGAAAAGTTGGATTCTTGGTCATCTGAATCACACTTTGAGTATCACACGTCAACTGAGTGGGTTACTCTTGTTGTTCATGTAGATCCTCTAGAATTCTTCTTAACTAAATTGCTTCACATGTTGTTCTCGCTACTGCTTTATATTATGCTTCTGTTGTCGAGAGAGAAATTGTAGGTTGCTTATTAGTACTCCAAGCAATTGTTGTTGAACCCATATTGAATGAATACCATAAAGTTGATTTCCTGTCATCCATACATCCAACCGAATTTGAATCTGCATAACCAATCAACCTAAAATCTTCTGTAGAACTATATACCAAACCATAACAAACTATTCCACGCATATATCTTAAAATCCTCTTTGCTTATTTCCAATGTAATTCCTTGGGTTATGCCATAAATCTTGATACCATACTGACTGCAAAATAAATATTTGATCGATTTGTAGTTAAGTAGATCAAACTTCCAACCAATTGACGATACAAAGTAACAACAACTGAATTGGAGTCATCGTGACCATATAACTTCAACCCAACTTCCAATGGAGTTGCCGTTGGCTTGCAACACAACATTCTAAACTTCTTCAAAATGTCTCAAGTATACTTGGCATATGACATGAAAATACCATCTTCCTTTTGATAAAATTCAATACCCAAGAAATAAGGCAACTCACCAAGGTCTATTAGCTCAAACTCAGCAATCATATGTGACTTAAACGTTTGAAATAGTTTTGTATTGTTCCCTGCGTAAATCAAATCATCAACATATAAGACAACTATCGAAATGTCATGTCGTGACTGAAAGATATAGAGATTAGGCTTAGATAAAATTTTAACTAAGCTGTTATCCTGAAAGTACTTATCAATTCTTGATTACCATGCCCTTGGCACTTGCTTAAGACAATATAAGGCCTTCTTCAACTTATAAACATAACCTTATTTTCCCGACACTTCAAAACCTTTAAGTTTCTCCACATAAATTTCTTCATCCACATAACCATTTAGAAAAGTTGATTTAACATCCATTTGAAAAATTGGCAACTTGTATTGTGCAGCGAATGCAAGAACCATCCTGATTGTATCAAACTTTGCCACTAGGGCAAATGTCTCAGTATAATCACTTCCTTCTTTCTGTGCATATCCCTTTGCAACTAAATGGGCCTTATACTTATCAATTGTGCCATATTATTTATTCTTGGTTTTATAAACCCACTTAGTTCCAATTACATATTTTCCCTTTAGTAATTTGACCAAGTCCCATGTATCATTTTTCACCTAGGAATTCAATTATGCTTCCATAGCTTCATTCCATTATTTCATTCTTGATGCTTCTATATAATCCTGTGGTTCATCCATTTTCATTACATGTCCCATAAGTGCATAATTCACTAGGGAACTTTGCGATGTAGTAACCCTTCTTTCAAAATTTCTATTCTACATACTACTTTCTAAATGACCCATTTTAAGCCACTTAGGCTTCTTCTTAACTTCATCTATATTTAGTGACTTGGAATTTGATTCATCACCAATATTCACAACATCTTTCATCAATTCAAATTGTACCTGATTTGGATTATAGACTCCCTGCACATCAAACAAAACATCTCTACTTATTATCACCTTCCTTGCCTCTGGATCAAACAATCTGTAACTTGTTTCAGTATTCTATCCAATAAAGATACACTTCACACTCTTATCATCCAATTTCTTCCTCTTTTCCTCATGAACATGTGCATATGCAATACAACCAAAAACTTTCATATGTGCAACACTTCGTTTGTATCCTGATCATGCTTCTTCTGGAGTCAAATTCAACAATGCCTTTGCAGGACATCAGTTAAGAGTGTATATTGTTGTGTGTATTTCTTCAGCCCAAAATTGATTTCCAAGTGACTTAGTTTTTAACATGCTCCTATTCATTTCAGCTATGGTCCTATTCTTCTTCTCTGCAACACCATTTTGTTGAGGAGAGTATGAATTTCTCACTTTATTCCATTCTTCCTGCAATAATTCAAAAACTCATTTGGCTTGTATTCTCCCCCATTCTCTGTTCTTAGGGTGAGAATTTGTAGACCAGTTTGATTTTCAACTAAAGCCTTAAACTCAATAAAATGATAAAACACTTCATACTTATCTTGCAGAAAATACACCCATGTCTTCCTAGAATAATCATCAATGAAAGTGAGAAAATAACGTGCCTTTCCAAAAGACATGGTGTCCATTAGACCACACAAATATGAATGCACCAATGCTAGACGTTCTCTAGCCTTCCATGTTCTATCTTAGAAACTTTCCCTGTGTTGTTTCCGAAAAATACACCCTTCACATACATCATCATCCAATTTGATATAAAGAAGACCATTCACCATGTTCTTCTTTCTTAACAACACCAAACTCTGAAAATTGAGATGTCTCGTCCTATAATTCCAAAGCTTACTATTTTCTTTTGTTTTATTCAAACTTTGTGAATTACTTGAATCAAAAGAGAGCTTGAAAATTATGTCTTCAGTCATTTCACCTCTTGCTACAACTGCATTTTTATTCAACTTATCCATGATTAAGCATTTTTTATTATCAAACACTAACTTGTATTTATGCTCCACCATTTTTCCTACAGAAAGTAGGTTCTTCCTCAATGCTGGTGTCAACAAAGCGTCCTAAATTAAGTTCTTCTTTCCATGGAAGGCTAGTATTGCAACTATGTCTTTCCCTTTCACCTTAGAAACACTATCATCACCAAATATGACTTTTCCAGAATAATTCTCATTAAATTTGGTAAACAACTCCTCTTGAGATGTCATATGAGTTGAACATCCCAAATCAATAGACCATGTTTCACTTTCTTCACTATGTGCCATCAAACTTGAGATGATTAACTTCTCATTCATAGTTTCTTCAACAACTGTATTAGCACCCTTATGCTCCATATCTTTCATATTTGCATAAGAATCTCTTTCAAGATGGCCAAATATTTTGCAATAATAACATTGTGGTCCTCCACCTCTTTCTCCATTTCTACCTCCATTTTTTCCTTGTCCACTTCCGCGAGATCCATCTCTGCCTCTTCCTCTGAATTGATTGGGATTCCTTGGTCTACGTCTCGAAGGTGATGCATTTCCTTGTGAACTTTGTTGATTTCTGTTTTGATTTTGATTATGATATTGACCCCTACTCCTTCCTCTTCCTCTATGCTTTGTAGAAAAGACATGTTCTACTTGCTCAAATGGTTGATTCTCTTCAACAGTTAACAATAATCCACTTAATTCATCAATTTTCATGGTATTTAAATATTTGGAGACCATAGTAATGGTAGTGACCATTTGAAACTTAGGCAAAACACTTCTTAAAATCTTTTCAATTGGCCTTCTTTCTAGAACATCTTCACTTATTGACCTCATCTAATTAACAAGATCTTGCATTTTTGTGATGTAATCATGAATGGATTCATTACTTTGCATATGCACATTTTCAACATTCCTCCTTAATGTTTGTAGTTTAGCTATAACAACACCTTCATATGTGTTCTTTAAGATATCCCATGTTTCTTTAGATGATATTGCACCACTAATTCTTGGAAATATAGATTCTTCAAGAGCATTCCCTATAAGTGAAAGTGTTTCATTATCTTTCTTAATAAGTTCCTTAAGATATTTCTTTTCATCATTACTTAATGCTTTGAATTCAGCAGGGGAAGACATAGTGTATCCATGAGTTACAAGTTCCCATAAATCTTTGGTGATGAATATAGGTTGCATGTGTTTGCTCCAACAAAAATAGTTTGTGCCAACAAGTTTAGGCAATAGAATACTGCTTGTCGCCATGAGAAGAGTAAGAGAGAGCGATAGAGAGAAAATGCACAAAAGAACACAATGTGTCCCACTTCAACCCGGGACAAGAACCAAATGTCCAAAAAACTTGGGACTCAACCACCACCACAAAATATCCTTTTTATTAAAATAGAAAGTACAAAGATAGCGCAACAAATGCACAATTACAACCAATTTTTTCTTAGAAATGAATTAATCATCAATAAAATGATTAATACTTCTCATCTTCCATTTTCAACTTTGTTACCATTTTTTTTTTTTAATTACGAAATATCCCTTTTTAAGGATTTGAAAACGATACCCCCCATTTTAAAATTAAATACAAATTCAATTGACTTTCCTGTCCTCCTCACCAATTCTCTCTCCTTATTTCTCCTTACGTTAACAAATAAACAAAATGTCTTTACTCCTTATGAAAGTGTATCCACTCAAACATATATGTAGTGGTGGTGTTAAGAAAACACATTCTAAGCATACGTTCTCCACTCATTCTCCCAAACTCACATGTCTTGGATTAAAATATTTAGAAGAGAAGGATTTTATATTATTTAAATCCATCACTGAACTCATCACTTTCACGTTCACATTTAATGGCATATAAAATACCTTATAAAAAAACACAACTCCTTTTACAAAACGCTACGCATAGGTTCAATAAAAATCCACGTAGGTCACAAAAATATGTGAGCATGTCAATTTCTTTCTTATCCATAGAGGGAAATGAAAATACACGCACTTTATTTCTCAACTCAGTGCCACACACGTCTTCAACTAACAGGTAAGATCTTACACGTAGCACGTTTAGTCCACGAAGTCGTTGGGAGCTCCACACACATAGTTCAAGGCTGGTCTGCTCCATATTGCTCACACACCATTCTGCTTTGGCTACTAACATAGATTACAACGTTCACGATGTATGACTTCTCCAGCGTTCACAGAGTCTCAATTACCATCCTGTAAAAAAACAGTAAAAAATAAATTACACTCACTCTCAATTCACCACGTTACAGTGGCCACTCTGGCTTCAATACCAAATGAAGAAAACACACTAGCAGAAAACAAATGACAGAGCAAAATAATTGACAATAATATACACAACTCTCACACACCAACTCAATCTAATTTCATTAACATAGGCATATATTTATACACTAAGAGAGGTCTAGGGATTTGTTAACTCCACAAATCACTTCATAATTCTTTCAATCAAGTGCACAATTTTATCACACAAAATAGCAACTTTACAATAACACTAATAGTTAACAAATGAATTTTTATTCCAGCACTTCACATCTCCATCAAAAGTAGGTGGCTTTGCTTTCTTAAACTCATCTGGAAAGTATCTCATATCACTCCTCCTATAAGGATGATAACCATGATGATCATGATGCCTATTAGAACCAAAACTAGAAGAATACATGTATCCATCACCTCTCATATCTGGAGTATCCAACAATTTGTCATCTCTATCCGACCTGTAACCACCATAAGACCTACTGCCATATGCCCCATTAATTTTGTCATCTTGTCTATCGCTGATCTGAAGTGGCTCTTGCTGCTGCAATTCTAAAAAACTTTGAAGTAGTATAGCATTAACCTTTGCTTTTTTCTCTTGTGCGTGCATGATTTTTTCATTGTCTACCTTAAAACTCCTTATTTCTTCCATCAAGCTTTTCAATGTGTATGTCAAATCAAAAGAGTGTCCAACACCACGTTGTTCAGGGAGAGTCTTTGTAGTCTACCATCTTGCTAGTCATTTTGATCTCTTTCCTGCAAGACATGTCATGTCAGCTAAACCAAAATTACAAAAAAAACCAACATACGTTAGCGTAATTCGAGGAGGATATCTCTTCTACAAGATTATCGAATCAACGTGATAAATGTATAACATAATCATAACAACATATAGACATATAATACATAATCATATAACCATGTAATCATCTCTCTAGCTAGAGTCCAAGCATCAATGCATGGACATATCAACTACACATATCATGACCTCATGCATAACAACAACAACCATACCAATGTACTCTGACAATACGCAAACATAAACAACATGTAACCAATCACACTCATGACGACAAACTTCACAACAACAACATCATCTTTCACATGGCGACATCACTACAACCACGACCGACACCATGAATATGCAATAACCAAATATACCACAATGATGATTAACACACGTGAAAATAACATGAATGTGTGAACAACACGCACTGTCCATCCAGTCCAATGGGTGAACAGTGCTTTGATATCACTCTATAACACCCTCCCCCCACATCTACCCAAGTAACCGTCCAACCAGGGTAAACATGTGATGAGAAGCTTCTATGATTATATTCAACCTCTTGTGTGACCTTAAGGAAGTGAAATCGATGGAAACACAACATATAGACCTTCCACATCAGCTATAGGACTTCCAGGAACCATCCCAACTACTCAGGTAGCTAGCCCCTGGATCCCATTGAGGTTTTAGACCACTTGACCCTCGGATGCTCCCATGATATGGACTTGATAGCGTCTACGAGGCTCTAGACACTCTCATGCTAAGGAATGCTAATGTCCAAGGACTATTTTACCTAGTGTTGTGTCAACGTCCCCGGGATTTGAGCCACATTTTCAGGCTCGGAGCCCATGTCATTGCCCATAATTGAATGACACCTTCAGAACAAAGAGATAACATGGAAAAAATGATGCAAATGTAAACACTTGAACAAGCCCTTAACCATACCGCTATTAGCCATGACAAGTGTTTCATCAAACATATCACGAATATGTAATCCATAGGTGTAAACAACAGAGTTAAGCATAGGGTTCTCATACTTATCTAAGAATCGCTATGAAGCATTGTTCCATTATATCATTTATTGCATTATCATCTATTAGGTAATAGATACATTGTTCATTCATTTACAAGTAAAAACATGATGAGATTCATACGTATCCACTATCATAAAACATATGCATAACCAACATAATAGCAATAGGAATACCAAGGAAATCATAGCTATATGATCCACATATAAATCAATATAATACTCATAGAAACACAAGGAGAAATAACGTTATATTGATAATGCAAAATCCAAACCCAAGATGGGACTACCACGTTCCACCTGACCATAGAATGGCTGAGTCAAGTCTCTCTTCAACCATTCACCCCCATGCCATATTCTAAGCATGAATATGAGACTCAAACCAAAAGAACCAACTAGGGCATCCTGAGGCTAAACCACCTCACCCTCATCAATATAAATTAGGCTTTATCGTAACCCGTCTCGGATCATTAGGCCAACACAATGAACATGTAATAACAGGCTTTACCATGATCTCCACCTGACCACTAAGCCAAACAAGCATGGATGCCACCAAATTTCTCCACCTACACCGCGAGGAATTTTTTTATCTCCTAGTCAGTCAGGCTTTACCGCAATCTACACCGAATCACTAGGCCCTAAACTGAGACCCACTCTCCAGGCTTTACTGCATATCCCAACCTGGAATTACTAGGTCCAATGGAGAGTTATCCACCTCTTGGCTTTACCATATATCTTACCATTCACCAGCAATGATTCCTAGGCCCACCGAGGCAACATAATCTTGGCTTTACCACAACCTATAGCCTGACTCGGGGGTTACTAGGCTAGTGGCTTTACCATGATCCACAGTCAAGTTCAGAGGCCACTAGGCAATGTGTTTAGTCATTTAGAGATCCACCTCACTCGACTTCAAATCCATCTGGTAATCCAGCGCAAATAAAAACATGAGAACCCCATCAAACCATGGCTATCCGAAAATGGCAAGGCTAAGCTAAAAAATTTATCACACCTGGAAAAACCCATGCGATAACAACAAAAGAACCAGATACAATACCATGCATGCCAAATCTAGCAAGGAAAATACACATGCAAATTGATACCTGCAAAGAATACTATTGTAGCTGCTTGGTCCTGTTTTTCCTTGCTTGATATATGCTTCCTCTTGACTTCTTTGCCTTTCTTGATCCAATGCTCCAAGAAAACTCTAAGTGTCGAAGAGTGTGAGAGATAGAAAAAATAATGAAAGAGCTCGAAAACTAAACTAACAGAAGGTTACAAATTGATCCTCGGAAGCCTTTTTATCAATTAGGCCTCTATTTTCTGCATTTTCTATTATTTTCCATTTTTCGTCTTCACATTCAACCTGTGACCTTTCACCTTCCTTTTCTCATAATTTTCATTATTTTCTTAAATAAATGTGCCAAAATTGTCATTTTGTCTTTCCAAAGCCTTGGCCATTGGCTTTGCCAATTTCCTTTAGCCATACTAAACTGATGAACACCCGCACTAAGATATTTTACCCAACATTTAGCTTGGAATAAGTGTTCCATCAACTGTGGTTATTATTTTTCCTTTATTAACTTTTATTACATGGAATTTTCACTAGGGTTGCTACAGAGTCCATGAACTTGTCCATTTAATGAGTTGATTTTGTTGACACACTTTAAATTGTTCTTTGCCAAGAAAAATTAAAGGTTCATCACTTGCTTATTTCATGCCTACATTATTTAGTCAGTAAAAGAAAAGCAAACCAATTAAACTAAACTAATCCTACTCTTATTCCTACTTTAATCTAGAGAAATAAGTAGGGCTAAGTGAAATGATATTTCTAGTGAAGCCCATCAAATTCCTTTATTCTTGCACATATGTACACATAAAAAATTAGTAACATAAATGAAATTATTATAAAACTATTAAAAGAAAACTTCAACCTATTATGTACATCTAGTTGTAATAGATTCAAGGGGGGGAATTGCTTATTTACAATAAACCTCTATTGAAAAAAATTCTCCGACCATATTCCAATTAGATCATAAAAGTTAGGATGAACCTCTGTTAAAGATTGGAGAAGATTCAAAGGAGGAAAGGACAACAGGCCAGATTCAAATGATGTACCTTTAAATGTTATAGCCTGTAGAAAAATGTTAGTATTATGTACAAGAGGAAAAGCATTATTAATTTTCTGTGAATTATATTCTTCCAAGCAATTTACAAATGGATCATGAATGTGGGAATAGAAATCTAATAAATCTTTCGGAAGATTTTCAAATAAATTAGATAGCCGGCGAGATTGTAATGCTACACTTTCAAGTGTAGAAGCTTGTCGAATATTGATCTGATTTAGAATATTAGTTTGTAGTACTAAGATCTTCCTCAAATTATAAACAGAATGCTTTCATTGTGCTTAAGGATTCATGAATTTTTGCAAGTTAAATGAAGAGTTTTTATGTTAATTTTATGAGAAATTTAACATAAACTAGACACTGAACAACAACATAAACATGTACAGAACATCATCAAAAACACATTACAACAAGAACATGATAAAGGAGTTCACCCCTCTTGGGCTACATCTCCTTGGTCCAGCTTCCAATGGCTTAGACCTCTCTATTATGCTCAAAAGTGTAAAAATATGTGTTTACAATGCTTAAATGCTTCTGAAACCTGCTCCAATGAGTCAAGAATGTCCAAAAATGGTTATCTAGCCTATTTTTGCATCCAATTTGGTGGAAAACTGAAGAATTTATGACTTCCTTGTTTTCCCACTATTCGTTCCACAAATTGCTCCAAACTTGACATGATCCTACAAATTAGCTCCGAAAATCCACTAACTGGGTGAAAATTTCACCATGCAGAGGGCCATAATCTGTCGACACCGACTATCTTATCGCAAATTGCAATTGGCGAAGTCATGCGGGCTTATGGTCTATGAACAAGGCAAGAAATGCTCGATTGGCATACGATGGACCCGACGGACCATTAAATTGCAACCTATAGTGGCATCACACTCGAGGAACCTATCGCATTTCACCAGTGTGCTGCGATTTGCAATTGCAATATTGCATCGCAACCCAGTACCTGTCGGGGGTTGATTCTATAACACCTCCCTTTGCCAATGTGTAATTGTGGTCCATAGCATCGCGCCTCCGGCCTATTCTTGAATGCCTTCTCGCCTGCCTTATCGCATCGCAACCCTTCCCTGCCTGGGGGCCGATTTTTAATGCCGACCTAGTTGCGATTGCGATTTATGACATTCAGGGGCCAATGGCGGCTTTCCACTTGGTGCTTCCTCATTCATTGAAAGACCTTGCCACATCATCCAATCCTGCCATGCGAACAAGTCAAACTTGAACTTTGACTTGCTATAACTTCTGCATACGAACTTGGATTTGAGTGTCATTCACACCGTTGGAATCATAGATGAGCTCTTTGATCTGAAGCTATTTTTTTCAAGATTATGACACTTTGATTCTTTCAGCCTAATTTTGAGCACTTGATCATTCCTCCCCATTGGAAGCCTTTTGGAACCCAAAAGATCAGTTTCAATTGTCCATCAAGTGAGGGTATAGTTCCCTCACCTTTCCAATCTCAATCAGTTGATCACTGAATTGGAACTTGTGATCTTCATGATTCTTGTCGTGCCTTGCTATGTACTTTCCTTTGTCATTTCCAAGTTGTTCTTGCGATGTTTGATGTACCTTTTGGAGTCGTTCAATAAACTCTTTGGATTTGTCGATGTTACTATCAATAGCAACATCCTCCTTACCAAGATGATACAATACATTATGATTCAAATGGTAAACAAATTCCTCCACTTGATTCTTTTGACTCAAGCTTGAATATACATCTTGAAAGTATGTATTTTTCTAAACATAACTTTCATGTAAAACAAAATTATGCTTGAGGAAATTAGTTATACAAACTATAGGCCTAGAAAGTACATCAACAAACTTGTCGCTTATACCTTTCTTATACCTTTTGACTGAGTGGAATAGTAGAAGAGAACCCATCCAATGGAAGTGCCTTTGTCGCTACAACTTAAACACTTTATCATTGAAAATTTATGAATGAAAAGAAATGGGCTTACCACATTGCAAAAAGACTGCGCCCATGGCATAGTCACATACAACAACCTGAAACTTAAATGATTGTCTCAAGTCTGGAAAAGCAAGTACTGGAGATGTACTGATCTTTGTTTTAAAGCATCAAATGCCTCTCATTGTTTGCCTCCCCACTAGAAGACCTTTTGCCTAACTGCCAACGAATGAAAATGAACTACAATAGAAGAAAAATTAACAAAATTTATCCTCCAACATTTTCCTGCTCCCAAAAAACCTCTTATCCAAATGACTGTCTTGAGCCTGCTTGCGTAAATTATGAGTAGAGCAAAGGCATCTGCGGCTTCACGGGGAGGTATGATTCTTTCGCCTGTGTTTGCAAGAATGAAGTCATTACCACCATAGACTATTATGACATCAATCTTGGAGAGGTCTAACTTCAGCTCACCTTCTCCATGTCCCACGTAGACTGCCAAAAAGCCTTTGGGAACTCGAACACACTTGGAAGAACAAATTTCATGGCTCAAGTACATCAAAGAAGTTTTATCCAACATCTACCTTGACATCTTCAAAAACAAATGTTCTTGACATACGACATCAAGTATTTTTTTCTCACACATGATATGTTCATAATGAAATTTTCTGAAAATGAAAATGTCATCCAAATATATTGTCCTGTCTAGAAATGGCTTCAACACATCTTTATTCATATGCATAAAAATAGTAGGAGCATGGAAAATACCGAAAAGCATAACAAGCCATTCAAATAAACCTTGCCTAGTTTTGAATGTCGTCTTCCCTATATTTCCTTCAACAACTCTACTTTGATGAAAACCACTTCTTGAATCTCATTCAAGGAAATGCTTACCATTCTTCTCGGGCACCAAAACAAGAGGTGCACCACACGGTAAAGGAGTACGCCGAATGATCCTTTTATTCAACAATCCCTGGATTTGCATTTTAATTTTTGTGCTTTTCATCACTAACATCTTGTACATGCCAATGTTAAGAAGAAGACACATTTGATACAACTGTAACTCAGGTTGGATTCCCCTCTTGGGAAGTAATCCCTTTGATTCCTGAAACATTTCATCAGACTGGTTAACAATGTCAACCAATTCAGTTTTCAAATTCGAATTACAACCATCAAATGCTTCATAATCAATATTATTCTCAGTTTTGATCATGAGAAGCACAAAATTCTTGCTCGAATTCACTAGTCTTTTCATCTACCCTGCATTAACTAGCGAAAGAACTATTTTTTTGTTGTGAGCTCTCACAATATATCCTTCTCCACTTTTGAATATGTGATATTTGATTTCATTTCGATGGAAATAACTTTTCTGTCATAAAGGTATGGGCTGCCCAAAACGATGCCACTGATATCTAATGACACAACGTCAAGCTCCACTTCATCTATGAATTTTGCAGTGATTGTGAATTTCAGTTTACTCTTTCTCGTAACCTACAATTGCACATTGTCACATACCCATCCAAGTGGATACGGTTTACGATGTGGAATAGTTTCCAGATTTAAACTCTTGACAACGTTTTCAAAGATAATATTGGCTTGAGAGCTGCTATCAAACAATGTATCAATCATGTTATGTTTCGATATCACCCTTGTGTGAAACAAATCTACTCTCCTCTTTTCATTTGGAGTTTCATTATGTGACTTTGAAGAACTAGTGTTGGCAATGGATTCCTTTCCTTGAAACCCCATGGCTGTGATTTTTGTTTCATCACTCGATTCGGATCCCAAATCCTCTTCTTGAGTAATCGCAGATGTCTTTTCTTTTCCTTTATTGTTGAATTTATTTGGTTTCCTTTCAGATTGAAGCTTCCAACAGTGAGCTTCATTGTGACCCTCTCAGGAACAATGTTTATAGATTGTTTTCTCTCCTTCCTTTTTAATGGATGCATTTTACTTTCCCTTGAAACCCTTTTCTTTCTCTTTACCCTTAAATGGTTTTTTACTACCTTTTTCTGGGGTGTTTTTCCTTCTTACCTCAATATGAGTGGCTTGCACACACATATCATCTAGGTTACTGGGATTAAACATTAAGACCCTATGTACTTCAGCGATGTGTCATGTGATTGCAAATCTACACCTAACATCAAAGACCTTTTTCTGAATTCTTGGGTGTAATCTTGCACATTTTAACCTTTTAGTTGTCTAAAGTTTTGCCAATTCATGATGCCTTTTTGCATATAAGTTAGAGGTTAGAATTGTCTTTTAATTGCAGCAATGAAATCATTCCAAGAAATTGAGATCTTATCGTGTATTTTATCTCCTCTTGGGTCTTTGACTCCTGCCATACTAGTGTTGTACCCTCCATTCTCAAGGAAGCTAACTAAATCTTTATGTCATCCTTTTGAAGGTTTTGAATCCTACAATAGACCTCCAACTGACGAATCAAATTATCAAGTTTCTCTGCATTCACTTCACCATTATACATGGGCAACTCGAATTTAACATCAAGTTATAAAAAAGGTAATTTACCAGTTCCTTTTGAAGAATTATGATGAGTATGAGTAAGGGTTGTATTAGTGGCAGAGGGTGAAGATGCTTGTGAAGAATAAGATGAAGAAGATGGTGGAGAGGGTGGAGGTTTGTCTCCATTTCCATTACCTCATTTTCCATTACCTCCTTTTGAAGATCCTTCTCTTTTGGGAGGTTTGGAACTTTCCCCTTGCAACCTGGTATTCCTCTCTTCATAGAAGACCATCACCATCTCTCTCATATCAAAGAAATCCTTTATGAAGGTCTTCTCATATTTTTTCATGTCTATAGGTTCTCCTTCATGAGACATGATCTTTGGAGTCTTAACTGCAACTTGAGGCTGAAATGGTGTTGGAGATTGTGGCAACCTTGCTCTCCTTCCCCTTAATCCAACTTCAGGGCTTCCAACCAGCTTTCTTTCACCTCTTTTGAGTTTTAACCTTGTAAGCATGACATAAACTTGCAAACAATTAAATCCTTCTTTCACAAAACAAAACCTAGTGCTCTGAAACCAAATTGATCTAATTTAGTATATTAGTTTGCAGTGCTAAGATCTTCCTCGGATTATTAACAAAATGCTTTGGTTATGCTTAAGGATTCGTGAATTTTTGCAAGTGAAGTGAAGAGTTTTTATGTTAATTTTATGAGTAATTTAACATAAACCAAAAACTGAACAACAGCATAAACATGTACAGAACATCATCAAAAACACATTACAACAAGCACATGATAAAGGAGTTCACCCCTCAAGGGATGCGTCTCCTTGGTCCAGCTTCCAATGGCTTGGGCCTCTCTATTATGCTCAAAAGTGTAAAAATCTATGTTTTAGTGCTCAAATGCTTCTGAAACATGCGCCAATGAGTCCAAAATGTCCAAAAATGGCCATCTAGCCTCCTATTGCATCCAATTTGGTGGAGAATTTATGACTTCCCCTTGTTTCCCCACTATTCGTTCCACAAATTGCTCCAAACCCGACATGGTCCTTAAAATTAGCTCTTAAAATCCGTTAACTGGGCAAAAATTTTGCCACGCGGCAGGCCATAATATGTCGACACCGACTGTCTTACCGCAAATCGCAATCTGCAGAGTCTTGCGGGCTTATGGTCTATGAACAAGGACCCAAATGACCATTAAACTGCAGCCTATACTCACATCACATTTGAGGAACTTGTCGCATTTCGCCATCGGTGGACAACCGACAACAATCATAAAGTAGGACTCTGCACTGTATTGCAATTTGTGATTGCGATATCACATTGAAACCTGGTAACCTACTGGGGGCCGATTCTGTAACACCTCCCTTCGTCAATATGTGATTGCGATCCATCGCATCGCACCTTCGGCTGATTCTTGAATGCCTTCCCGCCTGCCTTATCGCATCGCAACCCTTCCTTGATCGGGGGCCAATTTTTAACGCCGACCTGCCTGCAATTAAAATTTGCGACATGTGGGGGCCAATGGCGTCTTTCCACTTGGCACCTCCTCATTCGCTGAAGGACCTTGCCACATCATTCAATCCTACCATATGAGCAATTCAAACCTGAACTTTGACTTTCTATAACTTCTGCATATGAGCTCAGATTTGAGTTTTCTTCGCACCATTGGAATCAGAATAACGAGATCTTCAATATGAAGCTAAGTTTATCAATATTCTAACACTTTGACTTTTTGGGCCTAATTTTGAGCACCTGATCAAATATATATTTCAAAAGATAAAATAAGATGGCATGTTATGAACATCAATTGAAATTGAAAAGCTTTAAATTCACGATGCTCATAATTTAGGCCTTGAAACTCATTTTCATGTTCTTCTATGAATGCACTTGGTGAGTGTTTAATGCTTGATTGCTAAAAATGCCAACGTAAACTATCAAAAAATAAAAATGAAAATAAAAATATTTTTTTTTTGAAACAAACCATAATAAATGAAGAATGTAAAATAAAGTTACATCGTCATGTACACTAGTGTTACATATAATGTTACAAGACAATTGGGATTTATTTGCAAGTCTTTTCTCCTCACAAGAATCAACCAAGATAATGCAATTGGGATTAATACTGACATTTACTTGTGAAAGTGAAAGAGGTTCGGGATTATGACCAAGAATTAGAACTTGAATAACGTCGGAATCATAAACTTGGATGGATTTCTTTTCAAGAAAATTGCAGTCATTATGACATTTTGGGGATTCAAGATGAGGATATATGGATTAACTTTGAAGATTAAGAACATGTTTTTAATGATGGGTGAAATAACTCAATATTATCACATTCCAAGTCGTCATCATATATGACTTCACAATTCTTATAAGCACTTTCTTCATTTCATAAAGTAAATTAGAACAAGAAGAATGATCAGATTCACATGCATAAAATTTATGAGATTTGTTAAATATGTGATCGTTTAAAAAATATTTTTCCTCATCAAAACTAACGCAATTATTTATATACTTGATTTATGGCAGCGCCTATTGTTTCTAAAAAAGTATTTGTGCAAAAGAGGAGTTGTTGAATAACTATAAGACAATTTTTTTAACGGAATGAGTAGGGATATTTATATTAATAAAAATTGGGAGAGGGCCTAGAACCCTTACATCCGGTATCTGATAATAAAAAAAAAGTATTCATCATAGTAAACAGAGAAATTACTAGCCCTTGATATGGAAAACTAGTTCAGACAATAGATACAACCACTATATATTCTGCAAAAAGACCTAAGAAGGAGGATGCGTTTACAAAAAAGCATAGAAGACAGATAGAATTAAGTGCAATTGATCATAAAACCAAAATTGTCTCCAGGACACAAAGCAAAGTTCACCAAGGACCACAACCACCCTCTTTGTGCACTCTGGGATGGCGAGTCATTTTGCATTATGTAGGAGCCCCAACACTAGTTCCTCCATGAGTCGCTCTTGCAGAAATGGGTGAGGAGACTTCCAACACAACCACCCAAGAACTATGCAAATGGATTTCCTACCTCAATCCATCTAGATTGTCTTCCATTTCTACATGATGGGAGAGAAATTTTGTCTCCAAGAAGAATTGAAAGGAGCGCCTTTGCCTCTCAATATAACACCCTCCACCCACATTTACCCAATCTAATCGATCCATAGGGGTAAACATGTGACAAAGAGTTACTATTATATGATTCAACTCCCCAAGTATATTTAACGAAGTGGAATCGACAAACCAAAACAAAATTGACCTTCCTCAGGAGCTATAGGACACCTCAGGGGCTAACAAATCACTCTAGGTGCCAAACCCCTGGGTTAAATTTTTTTTTACTGACCTAAACTCCCAGTCACTCCCTCCATCAGATTGAAATCCCCTAGTTGCTCCCATAGTAAGGCCTACATGCAACCACAATATTTTTCAGGTAGTTTTGTGCTAGCGGCCCTGAAATTTGAGCCACTTTTTTAGGTATGGCACTCAAACCTCTCCCCAAAACTTGATGAAACTCGCAGAGATGATAAATAACAAGAAGACAAGGACTATAATGCAAAACTTGAACAAGGGCCTAGCCTGACTCGTGCTAACCAAGATAGGAATTTTGTTAAACACATCATAAACATGTAATGTACAGGTCATATAAACACATCTGAACACAGGGACCTCATACTTATCTGAGATTCGTCAAGAAGGTCTGATGCCCTCTCACAACAGTTGCATTATCATCTATTAGTTCATACATTCATTAACATTTAATTGACGAAACGAAACATGATGAGATCCAAAACCAAATTTTGTCATAAACCATGCTTATAACGAGCATATAGCTAATAAATTAACAATGATAGATCAACCATTAAAAGCACATAATAACAAGAACATTTACTCATAAAACTCAAGAAGAAACATCCTTATTATTCATATGCAAAAGCCAACCAATTTAGGGACTTCCACGTACCCCTCGACCATAGATTGGGTTGAACCAAATCTTTCTTTCAACTAATCAACCCTGTGCCATATTTGAAGCATGAATGTGGGACTCACAACAAAACCAACCAAGGCCTCTCAGGCTTTACCGTGTATCCCGCCATTACCAGTCAAGGGATTCCTAGGCCCGAAACCATCATCTATACCACCAAGATTTACCATGTATCCCGCCATTATCGGTCAAAGGAATCCTAGGCCCAAACAAAGAAACATACACTATAGTCTTTACTGCAATCCTACCATATACTAGTCAAAGGATCAATAGGCCCTAAACAAGCATGGATGCCTTCTGATCTCTCCACCTAAACCATGAGGAATTTTCCCTTCTCCACCCTCAGTATTTACCGTGTATCCCATCATTACCAGTCAAGGGATTCCTATGACTTTGGGAATTTTCCTGAGACCACCCCACTCAATTTTGAAACCATCCGACAATCCATCTCAACCATGTAAAAAAATCTCATCACACCATGGTTATTCAGAAATTTCAAGGAAAAGTCGAAAACCATTGTCACACCTAGAAAATCCATGCCATTGACAATAAGAGAACCAAATACACACATGCATGTACCATGCATGCCAAAACTAACAAGGAAACCATACATGCAACTCGATACCTGTAAGTAATTATGTTATATGCACTTGATCCTGCTCTTCCTTGCTTGATATTTGCTTCCCTTTGCTTTCTTGTCCTTTCTTTTCCTTCCTTCCTCCAATGTTAGAGTGCTCCAAGAATACTCTAAGTGTATGAGAGTATGAGAGAGAGCTCCAAGCTAAAACAAACAAAAGGTTGTGAATTGATCCTAAGAAACCTTTTTATTAATGAGGCCTCTATTTTCTTTAATTTCCATTATTTTCCTTGATTTTCCTCCTCACATGCAACCTGTGACCTTTCACCTTCCTTTTATCCTAATTTCCTTAATTTTCATAATAAAATGTCAATTAATGCCCATTTCCTTTTCAAATCCTTTTCCATTGCCTTTTCCAATTTCCCCTTAGCCATAATAAACCAAATGAACACCCACTAGGATGTTTTGCCCAACACTCAGCTTGGAATAAGTGTCCCATGACCTTGATCTTATTTTTCCTTTATTAACTTTATTACATGACCTTGATCTTTATTTTGACCAATATAATTATGAATACTGACACTAGTTACATTCTTCAACACTCCCTCTTAACTAGGGAGGTATTCATAATTACATATAGACATAGGTACATTGAAGATCTCAAAAATGATATGTTCTACAAAGAGTTACAACACATGCAGTGCTACATATTAGATACCTGACTAGATTTTTCTAATCGAGTGGGACTAAGGTGTGTTCCAAGATTTAGCCACTCTAGGTACCATCGGGATTTAGCTCTAACACCAACTCAGGGATCTAGATGTGTATCCAAGGTCAGAGTCCAAGACTAATGCCACCCTCCCTACTTCGGGATCTAAACATTATTATAAGATGGTCATATGTCCTCCCAAGCATCTTGTCGCCCCAAGATGATTCATCTCTCCAATCCAAGCATGTTTCAAACATTTAACCTTCTTATGGAGATACATGCACAAACACAACCCCAATTATTAATAAAATCTCACTATACAAATCTTCAGGGTCCTTAATCATTTTGATTTTTCTTAGATCATCATCATATCGAACATATCTAGTCGGAAGCTTTACTTCTTCAACTTTTCCAGCAACACCAAACTCAGCCTCATCACTTCTTCCAAAAACATCCAAGTCTTGTTCACAACTTTATCAATCATGAATACCCATCAATATTGCTTCAGTTATTCTCATATTTCAAACATCCTTATGACCAAGTCGATCATTTATGTTCAAGCTCCCTATCAATTAGGGAGATAAACACTTTCATTTATCCAAGTAACTATGGGACAAGTCCATCAACTATCTTATTCTTCCAGTTACACAGGCTCTTCCTTTTTGCGTCAACAATTCATCAGAGAATTTAGACCTTCCAAAACTTCATCATTTATTTTATATGGAAACAAGATCATTTATCGAACTTTAATGTCATTGAGGTTCTCACATCTCCCTCTTTCCATCATGCTCAACATCATCAAATTAACATCAAATATGAGGTAAGCATTCTCATCATATTGAAGACTACGCACCTAAAACTTTCATCAACAAGTACAACCAAACACAAATATATATGTACAAGAGCATGAAGTCAACTTTATCAATATAGGGTTAGCATGTCATTGTAATAAGAGCATAATAAATCATATTTTAGACATTCAAGACCTAAACCAAGTTAGTTTTTACAATCAATCAAGAGTTTCATCCATTAGACCTCTTGCAACAACATTTACTAGGGTTTCGTCATAAATCCTAGATTTCATCATAAAAACTAAATCATATCAATAATCGAAAACATTATACTTATACGGTTTCATTATTATGCCCTATAATATCAATATTCACTAGGATTTTGTTACAAACCACTAAATCTCTAAAACTAAATCATGAATATCAACAACCAAGTTAGCATACCAACATTTCATTTCTAGGATTTATTATTATTTCTAGAAACTTTTATCAATTTCATACGAGGGTTTTATCATAAATCCTATATACAAACATCAAACTCCAAAATTAGATATACAACAAATTTTGAGCAGGATAGGGTTTTAATCATGTTGAATCTCATACACCCAATATTTTTTTGCAAGAGTTTTATCATAACCCTAATTCACCAAACCATAAAATATAGGGTTTTATTGTATAACTTAAACATCAACAACAAACCCTAAAAGGTTAGAGTTTAACAATCCATAAACATCAAGAGAGTAATAATTCATTATAGGTTCCAGACTTGATCATCAAACCCTAAGTAGACTAGGGTTTCATCATTAGCATACCCCAAGCATCGAAAGGCTAGGGTTTTATAATGAACCCTAAAGGCTAGGGTTTTACCAAAACAACAAGAGATAGTGTGATAAGGGTAGATCTAATCTAAAGATTAATCACCCAAATAATAATCCTTATGATTTAAAATCCTAGACATGAAAGAGTTAGTAATATAGAAAAAATTTCAAAATTACCGCTCCTTTTAATATGAAAAATATTTACTATTAAAAAAAAAAAATTGCATATCTTGAGTTACTCAATTTTACAAACCTGGTAAGTCTTCCTTAATGAAGGGCTCCTTTTGAGGGGCTCCTTTTGAGATATGGTAGCAACTTCATAGTTCCTCTCTGTATTTGTCAACTTATGCTTTAATGATTTGATTTACCAAGTTGCCATTCTTAATATACAGCTGCAATATTTCTTGACAAATACAACCATGCAAAATGTGTGATACCGAAAGCATGATGTCAATTTTTCAATCTAGGTTTTCTGTGGAATCTAATACTATGGACTCCTAGGGCCTTCAAACATAAATCTTAGCTTACGAAATTTTCACATCCATCCATACCCTAAACTACACACAAGCCCTAGAAATCAAGAAATAGGGTTTTTATGAGGGAGAAAGTAAGTTAGGGTTAGTATTTCCATATGACTAGGGTTTATCCATGAGCCATCTAGGGTTTACAATCCTAGATATCAATATCAATATTAATAATTGATAACAAACCCTATAACCATGTAATTAATTAACCTTACAATATTTTATGTTAGACCCTCAACAAATGAATATACCCTACACACCTCACAATTATGTACCTCCATCTTTCATGATCATATAGGTTGCTCAAGGCTTGCTCTAGGATGTCATAATCTTCAAAAGCAAAGACTTCCCATGTTGTCAAATTCATGAGTTGCTTGCATAGGCATTGTTGCCTTTATCTTTGAGCCAAGATGTTGTATGCTTCTTTCATATGAATTGAACAGTGTTGTTGATCCACTGCTAGATTCATGTAATTTCTCCTTCGTCACATTTTCCAGACTTCGAATATTATACAAATATGCTAAAAATTATGTAAAAGAGTTTTAGACAGTCTTCAAAAAGGCAACCTTCTAACTCATTGTTCGACTTATGTGTATGTAAGTCTCAAGATAATTTCCTCTTGACCATAATTTCTGATCTTTTATACTATACTTTAGCTTTACTGTTCACATTTTAAATTCGGATTATATGAATATGATTACCACAGGATGTGGTTTTTACTTCAGGTATCTCAAATTTTATGTCATTGTATAGTATAGGTATAGGATTTGCAAATTTTCTCCAAGGACGGTGACTATTCTAGTTTCCTTTTGTAGATAGATGACAACTTTCCAGAATAATTTAGTTTATGGTACTTTCTATATGTAGGACTGTGAAAGGAATCTTAACTCCTTTCCAAGATAGTTGTGGCTATACTTTAAATGCACATATGTTTAAAATTTTTGGCTCCTCTTCCAGGATGTTTGCAAGATAAAATATGATTGCACTTCAGGTGATTTAGATCACTAAGGTAACACGCCATTCAACCCTTTTAATTCCAGATAGTGACTATTCCCATTTCCTTTTGTAGATAGGTGATAAGTTTCTAGAATAATTCGGTCTACGGTCCTTTCTATGCATAGGATTGTGAGAGGAATCTCAACTCCTTTTCAAGATAGTTGTGGATATACTTTAAATGCACTTATCTTTAGAATTTTTGGCTCCTCTTCCAGGATGTCTGCAAGATAAAACATGATTTCACTTCAAGTGATTCAGATCACTGAGATAACACACAGTTCGACCCTTTTAATTTCAACCCTTATAGGTTAGTTTTAGGCATTCATTCCTTACTTCAGAATATTCAACGCAATCAAGGCTATTAAATAAGCCTCTTGGACCTGTGAGATAGAGCTTTTAGGTTCCTTAAAATCTTGTATCTTTTGCATAGGTCTCTGGCTTAGAAACTTAGACTAGGGCTTTATACAATTACCCAGAATTCGGATTTTCTTCCTTCTAGGTGTTTGGTCTTAGATTATTTGCCTTCTTTTCGTGTCTTGAAAACCTATGTGATCTTTTTCCTGCCTTCATGCAAACGAACCTTGCTCTAAAACCATGTTGAGAAATATAGAGTTGTACGATTAGGGCTTATTTAAATTGATTTCTCTTAACTTGACAAGTTCTTGTGATGTATTTTAGTTCTTTTCATTATATTATTATTCTTTCCATCATCAAGACAAATTCCAAAACAAATGAAAATCATGAACGCAACAAAAGGGACACAAGATGTAGGCACTTAGCCAGGGAAAATCCCCTAACAAGGGGAAAACCCAATTGAACTCTTCCACTAGTGGATTAAAATCAATTTGAGACAACGTTGACCACTTGACCCAAACACTAACCTCCTTCAATCCTCCAAGTCAGCCTAAGAAGAATTTCCAATTCAAATTACTTCTTCAAAACAAGATTCTTTAGCCCTTACTGTAACTCTTCAGCCACGGTCTTGCAATCTTATTTTGATCATTTCATATAAGGGACAAAGTGATAGAAAACTTCAGCTTGTTACTTGATAAACGTTCTTGTTGACTTCTTACCATCGAGCCTTCTTTCTTTACTTATATTCACACCCTTTTTAAATTGAAAATATAGTGGTAATAATGATCTCTTAATGGCTCAAATACATGACCATATATATAGGCTTCTATTGGATGTTTGAGTCCCTTCATGAAGTCAACTTGATGTCTTTTTTAGGCTAACTAGGTGTCTTCTTGAGGCCAACTTGGAGGATGAAGTATACATGACACTTTTGAGCTTAATAATTTTTTTTTTCTTGACTTTAAGGAGCCCAAGAAAGGTCTCTTACAAAAATTGGCTTTATTTTGACTCAACAAAAATCCTAAAAACCTACAATGGAGGCTTGACCTATTGACCATTGACCCAAGCATGAAACCCATGCTTTAATAAGTCAATTATTTTAATAATAATAAGATTATTTTTCTTTCTTTTGACCAATACAATTATGAAGATTGACACTAGTTACATTCTTAAACAACTATAACGTATCTGACAGAGGCATTATTGTAACTTATATGTCCATAAATGATGGCCTCCATGATTTATTTTTGTATGATTAGTTTTTTTGTGCTAATAGCAATTACAAATTTATAAACATATGCTTGCTTATTGCTCTTTGTGCTGAGCTTTTCTTAGTTGTTTTGCATACAATCAGGTAAATTTCATTAAGTTTAAAGTGACATTCATGAGAAAAATAGCTTCAAAAACAAATATTCAGAGTAAAACAAACCATCAAAGAGACACATTAACACAGTGTTTTGATAAAGGAGTTCAACCCTCCTGGGCTACATCTCCTTGGTCCATCTTTCATGGCTTGGGCCTCTGTATTAGCTCAACGTGGAAAAAATGTTGTTTACAAAGTTCTATGGCTCCTGATACCTGCACCAATGTGTTTAAAATATCCAAATTAGCCAAGAACACCTCTTTTTGAGCTCAATTTGGTCGAAAATTGACTTCTCTAGAGCTCAGTCAGTCTTTTCCTACACTTTATCCTCTAATTTTGGAACATATCCAGTTAGTGGCGCTAAAATTGGTGGCAGGCCCGAATTTGGGGGCACTGCGGAATTTACCGCCAGTTTAACTATAGTTAATTAATATAAACTGTGGTTAGTTAAATTTAAGACGAGATTAGCGCTAAGCACAAACGTAACCTCCGGCGCTTTTGTGGACTGTTCACATGGAACTGTTAAGTCACATTAAACATTGCAGTTATGGTCCGTCAGGGCCAACTAACCGTTAGGCATTATGCTCCGTTGTTCACATGCTAACAGTTGGAGTTGTGGATTGGATAGTCATTGGGTTATACATAACGGTTGCGATTTTGTTATGTAGTGTTCACATGGGATCCATTACATGCTGGTTTGGATAACCGTCAGAGCCATGTGACCTTGACTGTGGCAGTTTATGGCATTGCATTCATAGGGGGGGAGGGTTGGCCTGCGGGATGGCCCTCCCTAACCGCCAATGTATAACCATTACAACTTAAATGTATGTGAAGAGTAGATAGGGTAAGAGCTACTCGGTGGTATAGTTGGTAAGCCATATGGTCTGCGTACAGTAGGTCGTGGGCTCTGTTGTAGCATCCATTGTTATTTAATTTTTATTTTCAATTTTATCACAAAATGAAAGAGAAATCAAAATACGTAAGAAAAACCAAATATTATGTTATAACGGAAATAAAAAGAAATGTGAAGATTTGAAAGAAATGGTTGATTTTATATTATTAATGGCTTTTGAAAGTAATAAACCCACGAGAAGATTTGGGTTGTCTGATCAACAGGCCACAGATCCGACAACAATCGCCTGGGTAATTAGAACGAAGTTTATTTTGGAAATCAGACACGATGGTGCATGAAATACAGTTTAATTCACTGAAGTTCGGACCAATTTCAGCCATCCATCAAAAGAGACGGGATTCGACAGATATCGGGTCGAAAAGTAATCGGGTTTTACCTTTAAAATCGGACCCGATAAATCATTAACTGGCAGTTTTGTTTCCTATCGAGTCCGTATGGGAGTCAAAGGGTTGTTGAAAAAACAGACGCGATAAACTTTTGTTCGAACAGGTTTAAGGTTTCGTGAGTTCCAAGGCATCAGACTGTCCATTGGAGGGATGATCGGACGGTGATCGCGTATAGCTCAGGCAGACGTGACACATTTATGAACCAAAGTTTTAATTCTTTGAGTTTCATGGTAACCGAAGGTTTGCCATATTCTAAAGGTCATGCAGGTTCAAGAGGTGCGATCAAGCGATAGCTTGATAAGTACATTGAGGTGCGCTATGGGGAAGCAATGAGCACGAAGATTAATTAAAGCTCAACCCCCATAGTTGATCGTGACGTTATCATGGTTGACCGTAATGTGTGGCCTGAAATTACTGTGAGCATTCAACCTTGTTGAAGCTCCCGTACATACTTTACCCTCGTGGTGAGCTCCCAAAGCTTTCCGCCCCACGTCACTCATTCCACATCTTCCACTGCTTTCATCTGTTAATTACCCACGTCACTCACCATACCCCTCCACTTCATCCACTACTCCATTAAGGCTCAAGCTATAGATTCTAACAGAAAACAACAATCTCCCATCATTCTCTGATTTCTATTACTTCTTATTATCTTTTTTTCTTGAAATGAATGAGGTGTTTTTACCCTCAAATGTAATATTTTGTAATGATCTTTACTTCAAAGCAGTTAGAGGATAGTTAGGTAGTTTGACAGTTTTGGGTGGTTATTAACTATTCTATGATGTATAAAGAGGCAAGATTATAGGAAAAAATGGGTTCGAACTTTGTAGAACCTGGAGACTAGGCCACTGTATTCTTGATAAAACTGTTGATTAATGAAAGAATCAGAAGTTTTCCACACATTGTTGGGTATGATTTTGTGACTTCTCTGTTATGTGTCATTTTATGTTTTCTTCCTTTAAGTATGGTAATGAAGCTGCAGGTCTTTATTTTCTTATGCAAATGAAGTTAAAATCCCTTAAA
>APFE030544627.1:5199-18736 GCA_000404065.3 Pinus taeda | reverse complement strand
TCAGTAAATTCAGGAGAAAATATGGCAGCACCTGCATTTTTGATGAATAAGTATGCACCTATTCAATTGCCACAACAGTTGAATAAAATGCCACAAGAATACTTGAAGATTCTTCCTCGTTTCACAGGTGAGGATGAACAAACAGCAGAGAAGCATATATCAGTATTTTGTAATTTCGCAGAAAACCTAAATGTTGAACACCTGGATGTTGTTCTAAGACTTTTTGTCCAATCCTTGGATGGGGAAGCAAGAAAATGGTTTAAAGGGCTTCCTAATAACTCTATTACAACACGGGAAGAGATGGAGCGCTTGTTCACCCAGAGATGGGGAGAAAAAGAGACCATGGGTATTCACTCACAGATTTTAATGCTATAAAGAAGAAATCTAATGAAATTTTAGTTGAATTTGTCTGAAGATTTAATAAATTGTACAATAGTCTTCCAGTGGAGATTAAGCCCCCTCCTGCTGGTGCAAAAATAACTTTTTCAGGGGCTTTTGAGTCAAATTTTGGATTCCCATTGAGGGAGAGGAGATCCCCAACCCTTGGTCAGATCCAAATAGATGCATTAGAGATAGAGGAAAATATGGTGGCTATAGGTAGAACACCAGATGCACAACCTATCCAAGATAAGGGAAAGGCTAAAGTAGAACCCTCTCAAGATCAAACATTAGAGGATATGAATAATGTAATTAGAAATTTGTCTAATAAATTGATTAAGTTGGAATTAGAGAGTAAGAATTCTCAGAGACAAGTACAACAAAATAGAAATTTTAATCCTCAATATAGAAGACAACCTCTACAAATTTTACAGAGGGAGAGAAAAGATTAAGATCAGATTCAAGCACCACTGTATATAGAGACAGACCATGATGGAGTACTAGAGCATTCTAAGGATCATGATGACTATATTTTCACATTGTATGGAGTAGATGAAGATGAACTAGGTGTTGAGGGAGGATAATATAGTGAAATAGATGTCATTTATGATGATAATGAATTTGATGAATGTTGGAAGCGGTTTTCTAATTTTATGCAGGCATAATTACATAAGAAATATGACTTGAGATCAAGGAAAAGATCTAGAAGTCAAGAAGATGAAGGTGAGCAGCAAGTTCCAGCTCCCTTACAAAAGGTGACTCCACAAGAACAAGAACCATAGCCTGCAAAACAATTGAAGAAAGGAAAGCAAGACCAAAATACAAGTAGCAAGACTCAAATGCTTCAAGGTGAGTCCTCTCAAGACAAGAGTGAAAAAATTCCTTTAGAAAAACTTGTTTCCACTCCACAAGAGATTTCAATCGTGAAGAAAAGTGAAGATGAGAATGAAAGGAATACTAAACAAAGCCATGTGTTTAGTTTCATCAAAGAGTTAGAAAAGAACAAAATTCAGGTACCTCTCACAGATTTAGTTAAAACACTGGTTTATCAAAGAGAAATTACAGAGTTTATCGATCTATCTCAGAATGCGAATATAAATGAAATTGTGAGTTTTCATGAAGATAAACCAGTAGTGGTTTTTGGTTCACATGTGGAGAGGTAGATTCTTCAACACCTACTTTCTACATTTCTTTATTATTTCATGACTTACTCTTGCACATTGTATGTTTGATTCAGGAGCCTCACATAACCTTATGCCATTATCAGTGATGAAACAGCTAAACCTACAAGTTACTAAACCTTACAGAGACTTGTATTCTTTTGATTCACATAAAGTCAAGTGTCTGGGGGCCATTAAAGATATGGTGGTGTCAGTAGCCTAGATTCCAGCCAAAAGTTTGGTAATGGATGTAGTGGTAGCAGATACCCCTACTACGTTTGGAATGTTACTATCTAGGTCATGGGAGGCTAAATTGGGTGGTGTTTTGAAACTAGATTTTTCTTATGTTTTCATATCAACTTTTGGTGAGGAAGGAAGGAGGTTGTACAGAGAAACAAGATTTATTAGAACAATCACAAATAATGAAGCAAGTGATTCACCTGTATATAGCCAGGAAAAAGATGTTTTTTCTTGCTTCATGCTGCATGACAATGCAAAATTGGCTGAAGATAACTAGAGGTAGCTTACTTCAGCTTGTGTAAATACAGAGCTGCAAACAAAAGGGGTGTGGAAGTGCTTATTTTATGGAGCCTATTCTAAAGAAGGAACAAGTGTTGGTTTCCTTTCACAGGATGAACAGATTCAAGATCACAATATTGGAATCCAGAAGGAGCCCAAGCTAGTCAAATTGTTCAAGGAAGTTTCATTTAATTATAAGGAGAGTTATATTAATATTTTCAGGAAATACACTGATGTTTTGGCTTGGTCCTATGAGGATCTCAAGACATATGAGGAAAGCATGTTCAGCAGAATTGGATGCCCTGTCAAAGTCATAACAGACAATGCTCAAGTGTTCAGTTCAAGTAAGTTTGTTGCCTTTTGTCAGAAGTATAATGCTATTTTATCTCATTCAACTGCTTACCATCCACAAGGAAATGGATTGGTTGAATCCACTAACAAAACTTCGATGAGAATCCTTAAGAAAACTATTGCAAAGAATCTTGATGATGAAACTCTACAGCTGCCTGTCAATGGGCAGTACCTCAAGCAGTATTTCTAGTTCTGAAGCACAAGCATCCTATCATTGTAGATACCGGATTGAATTCAGTGTACAGATGCCATAGAATTTGAATTGATTAAGCATTATATGACTCCATGCCCCAGGTGAAGGCACTGATCTGCGGTTCCTAGTGCTTCTGTGGCAAAAGCATTATCCCTAGGTGGAGCCAGATGTTGTAGCATCCATTGTTATTTAATTTTTATTTTCAGTTTTATCACAAAATGAAAGAAAAATCAAAATATTAAAGAAAAACCAAATATTATGTTATAACGGAAATAAAAAGAAATGTGAAGATTTGAAAGAAATTGTGATTTTATATTATTAATGGCTTTTGAAAGTGATAAACCCACCAGAAAATTTCGGTCGTTTGATCAATAGGCCACAGATTCGACGACAATCGCGTGGGTAACTAGAACGAAGTTTATTTCGGAAATCGGATGCGATGGTGTATGAAATATAGTTTAATTCGCTAAAGTCTGGGCCAATCACAACCGTCCATCGAAAGAGACGGGATCCAACGGATATCAGGTCGAAAAGTAATCGAGTTTTACCTTTAAAATCAAACTCGATACATCATTAGCTGGTAGTTTTATTTCCTATCGGATCCATATGGGAGTCAAAGGGGCGTTGAAAAAACGGACGCGATAAAGTTTTGTTCGAACAGGTTTAAGGTTTCATGAGTTCTGAGGCATCAGACTGTCGATTGAAGGGGTGATCGGACAGTGATCGCATATAGCTCAGGCGGACGTAACAGGTTTATGAACCAGATTTTTAATTCTTTGAGTTCCGTGGTAACCGAAGGTTTTCCATATTCTAAAGGTCATGCGTGTTCAAGAGGCACGATCAAGCGATAACTTGATAAGTACGTTGAGGTGTGTTGCGAGGAAGCAATGAGAACGAAGATTAATTAAAGCTCAACCCCCGCAGTTGACCGTGACGTTAGCATGGTTGATGTGTGGCCTGAAATTACTGCGGGGGTTTAACATCGTTGAAGCTCCCGTAAATTCTTTACCCCCACGATGAGCTCCCAAAGCTTTCCGCCCCACATCACTCATTCCACATCTTCCATCGCTTTCATCTGTTAATTGCACACATCACTCACCATACCCCGCCACTTCATCCACTGCTCCATTAAGGCTCAAGCTATAGATTCTAACAGCGAGCAGCAATCTCCCATCATTCTCTGATTTCTATTACTTCTTATTATCTTATTTTCTTGAAATGAATGAGGTGTTTTTACCCTTAAATGTAATATTTTGTAATGATCTTTACTTCAAAGCAGTTAGAGGATAGTTAGGTAGTTTGACAGTTTTGGGTGGTTATTAACTATCCTATGATGTATAAAGAGGCAAGATTATAGGAAAAAAAGGGGTTCGAACTTTGGAGAACCTAGAGACTAGGCCACTGTATTCTTGATAAAACTGTTGATTAATGAAAGAATCAGAAGTTTTCCACACATTGTTGGGTATGATTTTGTGAGTTCTCTGTTATGTGTCATTATCTGTTTTCTTCCTTTAAGTATGGTAATGAAGCTGCAAGTCTTTATTTTCTTATGTAAATGAAGTTAAAATCCCTTAAAAGAGCGCTCCTATACTTGAAGTTCCCACCTCTGCAATTATTCTAAGTTACAGATAGTAGTTTCTGTGTAAGACAACATATTATCTTTAACTTCTCCAAGTGTCATAGATAGTAGATTCTGTGTAAAACAGCATATTGTCTATGACTTCTTCAAGCTTTCTTCATTCATCATTTATATTCAGTAATCAAAGGGCATTCCAAGGTTTTCATGTCACCTAAGTATTGAGGGTTTAAAACCAAGTCTTTTAGGTCCTTCATTTGAGAATACAACATACAATTAAGTGACAAACAAGTGACAATAATTATAAACATTAATGTCTTAAGCACAATTTCTACACAGCCAGGAAATTGGTTTCTTAAGGGACAACAGATTCAACCCTGACCATCACCAATAAATTTTTCTCCATAGTTAGACACCAATCTGACCCTTGGGAGGTGCCACATGGAGGCCTCCGAGCTTGCCACATGGCATTCTTCCATTGGTCTAAAATCAAACCAATAAAAATGCGACAACTCACCACTGTACAACCCAACCAAACGCTGACACTTGTCCATATCTGATTTTCTATTGACCAATCATTGGTCATGCCTAGTCACCTACCGCGTCAATAGTACGGATTGTTGACTGTGCAGTGACTGGGCATTTTTTTTGCAAATTTCGCATGTTTAGCAAGGTGATCATAACACAATAAATATCTTATACAAACTCTATTTTCGACGAAACGAGTTGCGTTAGGATCATTTTTTCGAGACGGACGCAGTCGTTTAGGTTTCGACCTAATCTGAGAACTTTGATTTTTGATCTAAATACTGAGCACCTGATCATTCCTCCCCACTAGAAGCCTTTTGGACCCCAAAAAATACTATCAATTATTTAGCAGGTGAGGGTACAACTCCCTCACCTTCTTGGTCTGCAACCATTTGGCTTGAGAAGGCTTTTGTCCCTTGAGTCCCACTCTAAGGTATTCGAAATCCCCTCTCTTTGAAGTTTTGGTTCTTTTGTCAAGTATGAGATCTTGTTGAAGCCCATCTAGATATTCTGGCGAGAAATCATCTATTGATGGCAGCTGAACATGCTCTCCTTGATCATCAATCAAAGGAGGCTCAAACAATCTCAAATTCTCAACATTAACAACAGAGTATACTTTCATATAAGGAGGCAAATCAAGCTTAAATGCCTTGTTACCAATCTTTTCCAGAATTTTAAAAGGACCATATAGATTGGTTTAAGCTTTTTACCTTCCCCTTGAAGTCTCTATTTGCTAATATATAACCAAACTTCATTTCCAACTTAAAATTTATGATCAACTCTGTGTTTTTCATGCCTTGCCTTGTAGTTGCTTTGGATTTTCTTACGATGTTCCTGCACTGTATGATGTATCAACTAAATTTTCTCTATGAACTTCCTTGCCTTATCGATGTCACTATGACCTTCAATGGCGACGTCTTTCTCAAATATGAAATCTAATGGTGATCTTGGCAAGTACCCATAACATGCCTCAAATGGCGATGTGTTTGTGGAAGAATGCTTTGCCCTGTTGTATGCATGTTGTATGTAATGCAATTTTTCATCCCACAACTTGGGATGTTCGCTGCAATATCCTCTAAGAAGATGAATAATTGTTCGATTGACCACCTCGGTTTTTCCATCTATTTGTGGATGAAAGGTTGTGCTCTTCTTTAACTTTGTGTCCATCATGTCCCACAAATTTGACCAAAAATTCCCAACAAATCGAGAATCTTGATCACTTACAATAGTAGGAAGACCAAAATGAACCCAAATGTTTTGGAAGAAAAGATGAGTTGTTTGTTCAGCTGTAATTTTCTTTTTACATGGTTTTAGTATGCACAGCTTGCTAAACATGTCTACAACTACATACAAGTAATCATGACCTTTCCTTAACAATGGAAGACCTCCTACAAAATCCTTTGAGATACTCTCCCATGGCTGTGAAGGTACCGGATGTGGAGTGTATAAACCAAGTTTCCTATTGCTAGGCTTAATTGTAGCACATAAAAAACATCCTCTTATGAAACGAGAAACAATATCCAATATGCGTGGCCAATAACAATACCTTTGAAGCTTTGCTACTATCTTTCCTACACCAAAGTGTCCAGTAATCAATGAAGTGTGTTCCTCCCTTATGATAATGTTTCTTTCTCCATGTGGAATACACAACTTGCCCAAGTGATACAAAAAACTGTTGTCTACATGATAATCCAACTCTTCAATTTGATTTCCTTGACTCAAGCTTGCATATACTTCTTGAAAATCACTATCATTTGCATATTGTTCTATGTAACTTTCATGCAAAATAGGATTATGCTTGAGTATAACAGGTGAATTTATAATAGGCCTTGAAAGCATATCAGCTACCTTATTGTAGATTTCCTTTTTATACCTGATAACCAAATGAAATTGTTGTAGAAAACCCATCCATCTGAAATGTCGTGATTAGTGCAACTTTGACTGTGACCATAAATATTGCAATGGTTGATGGTCTGTATGGATGATGGTCTCCTTCCCCATCAAATAGTGCTTCCATCTCTTAACACTTTGTAACAATGCATAAAGTTCTTTGTCATATGTGGGATAGTTAGTTACAGCTCCATTAAATATTTCAGAATGAAATGAAATGGGATTACCATGTTGCAATAGAACTGCTCCCATGGCATAATCGCTTGCATCCGTTTGAATCTCGAATGGATGTCTAAGATCTGGAAGTGCCAATACCGGTGCTGAAATTATCTTTTGCTTCAAAGCATAAAATTATTTTTGTTGTACATCTCCCCAATGGAATACTTTCTTGATACTTGCCAATGCATGTAATGGAGCTGCAATGAAAGAAAAATTAGAAATAAACTTTCTCCAATATTGTGCTGCCCCTAAAAATCTTCTTACCTTTGTAACTGTATTGGGCTTGGGCCAATTCAGAATGAGCTCAACCTTGGAGGGGTCTATCTTCAATTCACCTCCTCCAACAATGTGTCCCAAATACACCAAAGATGTCTTGCCAAATTCACACTTTGACATCTTTAAAAACAATTTTTATTTTCTCAAGACATCAAGTACTTTGTTTACATGCATGACATGTTCATCTCTCGAATTGTTGAATATGAGGATATCATCTAAGTAGACAATAACAAAATCATATAGAAATGGTCTCAATACATCATTCATTACCCTCATGAAAGTAGCTGGAGCTTTTGTAAGACCGAAAGGCATAACAAGCCACTCAAACAATCCTTGTTTAGTTCTAAATGCAGTTTTCCAAATGTCTTCTTCAGCTATCTTAACTTTATGATAACCACTTCGTAAATCTAACTTAGTGAAATGCTTTGCATACCTCAAGTGATCGAGCAAATCACCAATTCTTGGGAGTGGATAACGATTATTTACTGTGATTTTGTTCAGTGCACGGAAATCCACACATGCGCCAAGTTCCATCCTTCTTTGGCACCAAGTCAATGGGCGAACCACATGGCAAAGTAGATGGGTGTATCATACCTTTGCTCAGTAATTCTTGAATATTTTTTTTGATTTCCAAGCTCTCCATAATAGAAATGTGATACATGCCAATGTTCAGAAGTGGAACATCCTGTTGCAACTGAATCTCATCTTGAATTCCCCTCTTGGGAGGTAACCCCTTTGGTTCCTGAAACATCTCGCCATGCTTGCTTACCACATCAAACAAATCAGATTTCAATTTATCATCACAACCTTCAAAGGAATCATAACCAATATCATTCTTTTTCTTGATCATGAGAAGCACAAAATTTTTACTTGCATTTACTAGTCTCTTCATCTGCCCTGCATTAACCAAAGAAATGTTCAACTTTTTGTGATGGGCTCTCACTATGTACTCCACCCGATTCTTGAGAAAAATGTATTTGTTGTCATGGCGATAAAATACTACTTTTCTATCATACAAATAAGGACTACCCAAAATGATCCTTAAGATGTCAAGTGGAACTACATCTAACTCAGCTTCATCAATAAACTTTTCAGTAATGGCGAACTTGAATAAACAATTACTTGTAACCTGTAAATTTGCATTGTTAATTATCCAACTCAAAGGATATGGCTTATGATGAGGTATAGTTTCAAGGTTTAGTTTTTTAACCAAGTCTTCTGAAATCATGTTTGATTGTGACCCACTATCAAATAATGCATCAACCTTTGTATGATTTGAAATCACTCTAACATGAAACAACTTTATTCTTGACTCTTCATTTGGAGTGTTGTTTTGACTGTTTGATGAACTAGTGCTTGCGACAATTTCTTTTCCTTTTGTAACCATGGCTGAAATCTTGGTCTCATCACCAGAATATGAACCAAGGTCATGTTGTGTGGTAGCGCTCGTCTTTTGTTTTCCCTTATTTTTTTGTTTTTTATGCCTTAATTCAGGATGTAATTTCCAGCAGTGGGCTTCATCATGCCCCTCTTTGGAATAGTGTTTGCATGTGATTTTCCCCCTTTCTTTCTTCACACTTGCATTATTCTTTCCCTTCCATTTTCCACCCTTCTCTTTCTCGTTACCCTTGAATGGATTCCTCTTGTTGCCCTCTTCACGAATGTTCTTTCCTCTAGATTCAAGGTGTGTAGCTTGCACACATACCTCATCTAAGTTATTTGGATTGAACATAAGAATAGTATGTTTCAGATAGGAATGTAAACCCCCAATATATTTCAGCAGTGTATCTTAGGAATTCAAATTCACTCCTAATAACAAAATCGTTTTCCTAAACTCCTGTGTATAATTTTGGACTGTTTGGCCTTTAAGTTGCCTAAAATTCTGCCAACTCATAATGGCTTTTTGCATATAGGCTAAAGGATAAAACTATATTTTAATTGCAGAAACAAATTCAACCCAAGTGATGGATATCTTACCAAGGATTCTCATTTCCTCTTGAGTCTTTGCTTCCCACCAAACTAGTGCAGCTCCTTCTAGCCTCAATGAAGCCAACTAGATCTTTATGTCGTCTTCTTGAAGGTTCTGAATTTTGCAGTATACCTCCAACTTTCGAATCCAATTGTCCAATTCTTTTGCATTCACCTCTCCATTGTACATGGGAAGTTCGAATTTTATGTCCAATTTAAATAATGGAGTCTTTCCTTTTGGGATTTTGGAATGAGTATGGGTAGTTTTAGTGGTGGTAGTGAAAATGATGTTGTGTGAGATGATGGAGATGATGAGGAAGATGATGAGGATGGTGGAGATGGAGGTGCCTTTCCACCATTCTCTTTTAAATCCTCATTCTCATCTTTTTTGTCCTCTGAGCTTCCTTCTCCATGTGGAGTTTAGAACTCTCTCCAACCATTCTAGTGTTCCTCTCTTCATAGAGGACTTTAACCATCTCGGTCAAAGTATAGAAAGATTTCTTGAATTATTCCTTTTCTGAAGAGGGACCTTTGGGCTCTCTTTCTCTAGACATAATAGCTATGGATTCAGGTTCAGAAATTGGTACTATTGTACCTCTTCAATCTTAGTTGAATGCAAAACTTGAGGGTTTCAAGTGCAGCTGGAATTGGAACTTTGGGTGGTGGAGATTATGGAATTGTGGCTCTCCTTCTTCTACGCATTACCTCAGGAGTTGCAACCAATAGCTTCCCTTCTCCTTTCTGCAACTTTAACCTTGTAAGCATCACAATTTTGCAACCATTAAAACCCTAATTGCACAAACTCAAACAATCAAGCAATTCAACCTTTGCTATGATACCAACTTGATCTTTTTGTATGTTTAGTTTTTTGTTGTGCTAATAACAACTACAAATTTATAAACATATGCTTTCTTATTTCTCCTTCTGTTGAGGTTTCCTTAGTTGTTTGTGCATACAATTAGATAAATTTCCTTAAGTTTAAAGTGACATTCATGAGAAAAGTTTTTCAAAAACAAATATTGAACAACAAATATTCAGAGTACAACAAACCATCAAAGAGACACATTAACACAGTGTTTTGATGGAGTTCACCCCTCTTGGGCTACATCTCCTTGCTCTAGATTTCATGGCTTAGGCCTTTGTATTAGCTCAATGTGGAAAAAATGTTGTTTACAAAGCTCTATGGCTCCTTATACCTACATCAATGTGTTCAGAATGTCCAAATTAGCCAAGAACACCTATTTCTAAGCTCAATTTGGTCAAAAATTGACTTCTCTAGAGCTCAATCAGTCTTTTCCTACATTTTATCCTCTAATTCTAGAACATCTCCAGTTAGCGTCGCTAAAATTGGTGGCAGGCCCAAATTTTGGGGCACCTCCGAATTTACCGCCATTTTAATTGCAGTTAATTAATATAAAATGTGCTTAATTAAACTTAATATGGGATTAGCGCTAAGCACAACCGTAACCTCTGGCGCTTTTGTGGACTATTCACATGGAATGGTTAAGTCACATTAAACATTGCAATTATGGTCTGTTGGAGCCGACTAACCACTGGGTGTTATGTTCTGTCATTCACATGCTAACCGTTGGAGCTATAGATTGGATAGCCATTAGGTTAAACATAATGGTTACATTTTTGTTATGTATGCTTCACATGGGATCTGTTGCATGCTGGTTTGGATAACGGTCGGCACTACGTGACTATCACCGTGGTAGTTTATGGCATTGCGTTCACATGGGGGGAGGGTTGGCCTATAGGTTGGCCCTCCCCTAACCACCAACATATAACCATTACAACTTAAATGTATGTAGAGAGTAGATAGGGTAAGAACTACTCGGTGGCATAGTTGGTAAGGCGTATGGTCTGTGTGTGGTAGGTCATGGGTTTGACCTCAACCACTACCAATAAATTTTGCTCCATAGTTAGACACCAATTCGACCCTTGGGAGGTGCCACGTGGCGGCCTCCAGGCTTACCACGTGGCATTCTTCCATTGGTCTAAAATCAAACCAATAAAAACGCAACAACTCACCACTGTACAACCCACCCAAATGATGACACTTTTCCATCCCTGATTTACTATTGACCAATCAATGACCATGCCTAGTCACATGCCACGCCATCAGTATGGACTGCTGACTGTGCAGTGACTGGGCATTTTTTTTGCAATTTAGCAAAGTGATTAGAACACAATAACTTTCTCATACGAACTTGGTTTTCGATAGAACGAGTTGCATTAGGATCGTTTTTTCGAGATGGACGTGGTCGTTCAGGTTTCGAGCCAATCTGAGAACTTTGATTTTTGAGCTAAATACTTAGCACCTGATCACTTCATGTGACAATATTGTATGGCTTTACAACTATTGACAATGATAGTCAGTGGACAATAGTTTGAATCATCTCTAAGTATTTTGATGACCTAGTTCAAGAAAGGGTGATATAATGAAGCCGACCTAAAGTTGTCTCTTTTGAACGAAGTTAACATGAGAATCAAGACTAGGTATCTACATAAATGGAAAAGTAAAACTCCAAAGAGGTACATATAATTTATGTTAAGTCTCGATGATGATCTTGAGAAGGGTCTACATAAATATTAGAGACTATGACATGTAAATAGGTTGCATGTGAAGACTAGGTCTTGAAATCTAATGAAATTAAAAATGGTATGACAGTAGGGTTTTGTAACATTTTATAATACTTGACGATTGGTCTTGATGACTATGAAGTTTCTAAGGTTTACATTTTTGAAGACCTTAAAGAATTTAGGGTTTTACAACTAACTCTCCTGTACGGTTGTAGAACCTTACAGTTTGTAAGTGATAAGTCTTGGCGTATAGGGTTTACAAACTATAGCAAAGTATGAAATGAAAGGAGAAACCCTAGAATAGAAACCCTAACTGATTGTTTGGTTGTGAAAGGAATGGAACCTAGTTCTTCAGAATGATAGGTATTATTATCTTGACAATGTGAAGACAAGCTTTGATGGAAAGGGGTTCAAGATTAAGAGGGAGTCAACCTTCCTCTTGAAATAAGTATTTAACATATTTGTTATTATTCCTTGCTACTATCTTTATATTGTGTGTCCTTGTTCTTTCATAAATCTTCTAACCAAAGTTACAGGTCAAGGCAAGTTCTATATAAATCTTGACTAAGCAAATGAAATATTTGAAGGAATGTGGCTTGAACACTGTGAAGAAAGGAGCAGTTTGATGTAGAATAATTTTAAACGGCAAAAGATTCACTAACCTCAAATGGAAAGAAAAGAGTTATAAAACCCTGATAGTTTGATAGTCACAATATTGAAGCTTGTTGATTAAAGTATGTGAAGAGGTTGATAGCTACTTGATTCGATTTAAAAGTACATGGATTATGTTATGAAACCAGTTCACAAAAAGATAGAAAAGATAGATCAACGACTTAGAAATCAGCCTCTTCGAGGGGGCAACCTCCTTTACATTACACAAATGAACAATTCTTTGATGATACAAATTGAAAAACCTCCTTTCTATATATAGGAGTCGAAGGGGTCACAATATAACCAAAGCCGACCTAACAATAATAATATAAGGGCATAAAAATAACAATAACGGGCTTCTATGGAGCACAATAATAACAATATGGGAACAATGGGGGCACAACAATAACAATAAAGTATACAATGACAATAGTAATGGGGGAATCACTAGTATTATAGGGAGCTACCATGCCCCTCTCCTTCAAAAAAGTGTTTTCCTCAACGCTTGAGTAGTTTTGGATGCTTCTGTATAAAATTTGCATCCTCCCATGTGGAATCTTCAATGGGTATGTTCTTCCACTTGATGAGATACTCTGGAATTGATCGATTTCATAGCTATCGAGTTCTTGTTTCTTTGATTGCTTCCGGTTCCAATACAATTTTTCCTTCCTCATCAAGTTCTGGCAATATTGTTTGAACTAGAAGCTTGTCACCTATAACCTTCTTTAAGCATGAAACATGGAAAACTAGGTGCACTCGGGAAGCTGCAGGAAGCTCCAATTTGTATGCCATAGTACCTATCATTTTTCTTTTGCAACACCTTGTACGAACCATAATACTTTGGTGATAATTTATTATGCTTCTTAGCTTGCTTGAGGGACATTTGTTTATATGGTTTAAGCCATAGGAATACCCAATCACCTACATCAAAACTTCTTTCACTGTGATGTTGATCTGCCTGCTGTTTCATTCTATTCTACGCCAACACGAGGTTATCCTTTAAGAGTTAGAGAACTTGCTGTTGATGCTTGATGTGATTTTCCACTGCTTGAACCTTAGAATTTTCTATTAAATATGATGTGATGGATGATATCCATAAAGTGTAATAAATGGGGTCATTTTTGTTGCAGTATGGAAGGAAGTGTTATACCACCATTCAGTCACAGGAAACCATTTGACCCATTATGTTTGTTTATCAGATACAAAGCAACAAAGATATCCTTCCAAACATTTGTTTACTAT
>APFE030544625.1:0-12250 GCA_000404065.3 Pinus taeda | reverse complement strand
TTATTTTTTTGGTATTATTCCTTTGAAATTTTAGCTTTTTGTTATTTTGTTTTCAAATATTATTATGGTGATTTATTTTATTGAAAATTAAATGACTATTATAATTTTTACTATTTTTATTTTAAATTTGATTAACATCATTTCTTAGTTACCATCCTCAAAAAATTTTGTGTTTTTATTTTTATTTTTTATTTTGATTTTAGGTTCCATCAACATCATTTTCAGTATATATTACTTAAGAATTTCTATTTATCTATCCATTTTTGGGCACCATCCCTTTGTGGCTTCAACATTTGTGTTATTTTCATTTCAAAATTTTATTATGTTTACACTTCATTACCTCTGATATATATTCTCAACTGTTCATTTTGGATGTGAACCACCATTCTCAAACATTCTTCTTCTCTTTCTATTTTGATTTTAGATTTCATTAACATCATTCTTAACAGAAATTATTTAAACTATTTTATTTATCTATCCTATTTAGGACAAAAAACTTTTTAAGCTTAACTTTTTTTTGTTGATATTTTGATTTCAAATGTTATTCTCATTTTTAATATTATTTATACTTAAATGAGTGGATGATATAAACAATTAAATTATGATGGAGTTGAATTTTGTGAAGATTTTAAATATCTTATGTGAAAATTTGTTGAGTTTGCAATTTTAAATGCATATATTTTTATATTTTTATCTTTATTATCATAATGTTTTATATTATATATTATTATTTTTTCACAAAATTACATAATATTTAATATTTTTTTTGAGTTTTAATGGTAATTTTTTTTATTTGTTTTACACTTGGTATATGAAGATTTGAACCTTGGCGCTTATTCTTTACAAAAAATTTTATAATACGATCAACCACAAATAAGCGCACCCATGATTTATGTTGTAATTTTCTTTAATATTGATGATAAATTATTAGTGTGATAGTTCATTTTTCTTTACAGCCTAGTCTAAAAAACTTACAAATTAGTGAGAAAATAATGTGAATTCCACCAATATTATGACAGATCCTGCAGATTTTTTTTAAAATCTAGGTTAGAGCTATCAAACATCACGATTATGGATGCTATCAAACATCACTATTATGGATACCCCAAGGGTTCTTTATGGTTTTGAATCTATTTCACCATCAAAAAGATGAATCAATCATTCCAACATTCTGATTTTGAAAAAAAAAAAAATACTAGATTCAGACAAGAAAAATGTCATCCGGACACCATTCCTTATGAGTCATTTTTTCTTTTTGATATATAGATATTACAACATTTTAAAATTATAAAGAATTAATTTCTAGACATTATGAGTATGATTGAGACTTGCCAATATTAGTTTTAACAATGATATATTTATTTATTTTAATGACAATTTAAGAATGGTTGAAACCTTTAATATGAAATATATGAAATATCTACTAGATATTGTTGATTTCAAAAGTAAGTTCTTCAACATGAATGGCTATATATTTCCTCTCATTCCATATGTCAAATGGAACTAGGTGAAGAAAACATGAGCCAAACTTTCCATCTAAAATAGAGTCCATCATGGTTGGTGCTTGTGTTCACGGTAATGACATATCCTACAAATAAAGATTAGATTTAAACCAAATCCTAACCATTAAATTTTTTTTTAAAATCTAGGTTAGAGCTATCAAACATCACAATTATGGATGCTATCAAACATCACTATTATGGATACCCCAAGGGTTCTTTATGGTTTTAAATCTATTTCACCATCAAAAAGATGAATCAATCATTCCAACATTCTGATTTTGAAAAAAAAAATTACTAGATTCAGAGAAGAAAAATGTCATCCGGACACCATTCCTTATGAGTCATTTTTTCTTTTCGATATATAGATATTACAACATTTTAAAATTATAAAGAATTAATTTCTAGACATTATGAGTATGATTGAGACTTGCCAATATTAGTTTTAACAAGGATATATTTATTTATTTTAACGACAATTTAAGAATGGTTGAAACCTTTAATATGAAATATATGAAATATCTACTAGATATTGTTGATTTCAAAAGTAAGTTCTTCAACATGAATGGCTATATATTTCCTCTCATTCCATATGTCAAATGGAACTAGGTGAAGAAAACATGAGCCAAACTTTCCATCTAGAATAGAGTCCATCATGGTTGGTGCTTGTGTTCACGGTAATGACATATCCTACAAATAAAGATTAGATTTAAACCAAATCCTAACCATTAAACATTATCTATGGCTTTCAATTTAATTACTATAAACACTCAATATATTTCAATTAAGATCTTCATAGTTTCCATAAAATAGAATTTGAATCCCAATGTTTCTAGAGTGACTCGATTAAAGGGCCATAAACACTTTCTAAATTTTCACACAAAATTTTTTTGTTGAATGAATTGATTTTGTTTATTTTTCTAAAGATTTCTATATATTCTAAGAAAAAAAATTCCCAAATTTAACTGTATCCTAATCTCAACCTTAGAGACAATAGGAGCACCAATGTCACTTAAAATTGGTATGTGATAAGGCATTAGAAAACTAGTAACTTGTAGCAATGATAAGTGGTATTCATACAATGCATTTGAGGACGAAAATATAATTTTTATGTAGAAATTGTGTTTATGTATGTGAATATTTAGTTTTCCTATCATTGGTAATTTAATTTTCATGAAAATTATACAACATTTTTCTTTTCTTTTATAAACTCTTTCTAAAACTAAATAATGGAATTTTTATACAAAAGTATATAGAGTTTTAAAGAGTAGAGTGTTCTTATGCACAAGTATTTTCCAAAAACTATGTTCTTAGTTTTATGTTTAATTTTTAAATTATGAAATTTGTTATATCATTCCAATTAGGAGGCATTCCATACGGAAACATTAATGGGTCTTAGAATTTTTTTTTTTTGTAAGCTGGGGTGGGACTCTCCGATTTACATGTCCATTAAGTACCCCTCAACAGGGGAAGGGTAGCCCAAGATTTGAACCCAAGACTTCTGGTTCGGCGAGACTTCATTTCCATGGCCCTTGCCGCTTGACCTACCCCATGTGGACTTAATGGGTCTTAGAATTATCAAACAACCATTTTTTGTTTTAAAGGTTGTAGACATGAATGTGTTCTAGTATACACTATAATTTTTCCCCAAAAAATTAATGCTTGAAAATTTCAAACGGAATTAGACAAGGGGTTTGTTTTAATATCTTGATATATTTACCAAGAAAAATGTATTAAAAATAATAAGAATATATATATATTATATATATAATATATATATATATTTAATATATATATATATATATATATAATCTTCCAATAGAATCTATATGTGTATGTAGATTCAAGGAAAATATATTTTTCAAACTAATAGAAAAGTAATGTCTATGATATATATATAGATATAATTTTTCACAAAAAATTATTTCTCAAGTATTTATAGCCCATACAACTATGTTTTTGAACCTACAAATCTATCTGATGAATCGAAGTCATCACGTACATAAGCTTCCCATTTGGAGAAATTTAAATTTGAAAACATGTATCCATGTTTCTAGCACTAAAATGGATGAACGTTTTTAGCACAAAAGCACATGTTGATTCCTATCACTAAAATCAAATGCACATTTGTATCTCTAAAAATGTGTATGCATTTCTACAACTAGTTTCTTAACAAGTCATAAATTAAATTGCATTATAGTGGGTGGGTAATGGAAGGGAGAGAGACAGAGTGATAAAGTGGCCAAGAGAGACAAAGAGGGAAATAAATAGAGACAAGGTTTGGGAGCTAGGGAATAATGAGTTAGTCTATGAGGGAAGATAATGAATAAGCATTCAAAACTGAGAAAGATAAGAAAAATAGATGTGAAAGGAGGGGTATGAAGACAACCACTACTCACAAAGTGAATAAGGGAGAGACCAAGTTGGAGGGGTGTTGTTTTAAATAGAGGACTCTGAGAGAGATTAAGTGAGAGTAAGAGATAGAGAGAGATTTCATGTGTGAGTAAGTGAGTGTTTGTATGTTTGTGAGTGCTGGTTTCTTCTTGTAGCAATGGTTATAAAAGATAGTTCACAAATGGGTTGCTGCTAGTCCAACACACAAATTTTATGATCTATTGTGTAAACCCTAAGATGATCACACTTTCCTAGTTTAATGTAGCCTATCTTATTGTAGCCTCACCTAATCTAGCTTAATACAACCTAATTATTCTAACCTAACTAAGCTAGCCTACCCTACCATAAGTTGACTTAGTCAAGCTTAGCCTGCACTTCCATAATTTATGCTATTGCAGGGTTACATAACATAGGATACACTAAAATACAATAGCCTACTCTTATAATAATATATGCTACACTATATTACATACACTTAGATTATCCTAGCATGACTAGAGTATTGTAATGTCCCTATACCTTGCTTAACTGAACCCAACCTCATTTTAAAAAAAACTAATGTATAGTAATCTACCAAAGCCTGACCTACCACTAAAATAGCCTAAGATAACTTAGCCTATCTTAATCTACATAACTTAATCAAGTGCATCCCACCCTACACAAGCCTAGTATACATTAACTTATCCCACCATATGCTAACCTACTCTAACACACCTTGATCTAAGATACCTTAAATATCGTAGCCTAACAAAACCCTATCCTACCTTCCCTTAACCTAACATTACTTTGCCTAACATGCTCTACCGTAACTAACATAAATTGTTCTAACCTAACATAGATATATTAGTTAACCGTATTCTTGCATAACCTTAAGCCTAAGACCTTAAACAATATTTTATGTCTAAATTGTCAAACCTAAGAATGCTTCATTATCTTAATCCTAATCTTCCAAACCAAGCTTGAACCCCAAGTCTCCTACTGAAATATCACATGATGTATCCTTAAATAAGGAAAACCATTCTCTACAAAAAATTATAATCTAACCATATATAGTTTTACTTAATTTATTTTTTGATATGAAATAGATAATAATACATTCATTATGATATTTGAAGTAAAATCTATATCTTTCTAATTAAAAAAAAAACTAGCAGTATATGGCATTAATTATGAATTCTAAATATACATTCCATATAATTATTAAAAGAAATCTAGAAACAAATAAGGAAGATAAATAATGAATTATTAACAAACTATAAAATATAATTTTATATTTCTTGAAAATCTATTTGATATATAAATATTTAAATGAAAATATAATATATGTTTTACAAAAACGTATTCTTTCCGTATAGAATAGAAAAATATAAAATATTTTAATCATATAATTAAAAAATTAAATTATAAATTATAAATAGAGTAGTGTCGAAAGATTTCATTGAAATCGCAATTTTGAGAAGTGAGCTCTTAAAAATAAAGGTGTTGCAAGGGTTTATCATGGCATTGAATCCATATATGCAATAAAAAAATCAATTTAAACAACACAAATCAACATTTGATTACAATTTGTTTTGGCAAGTTTCAAGCCAAAATCCACTAGAAACTTATAAAAGTCACTTAAAAACTACTTAAAAGAAATTTTATAAATACAAACAAAAAAAATTCAACATAACTAATGAAATTTTCATCCCTTTATGAAAACTCTAACTCTTTTTATAAATGTTAAATGAATTTATACTGAACTAAGCAATCTCCATTATCAATAGAATAAAGAGTAAGATATATATATACATATATATATATATATAGACAAATACAAATAAACTACTATATTAATTTCCTTTTAAAAATAGATTACATATTTTGCAAAAACTGTTGATCTTATTGTTCCATAAATGCAATAATTTCCCATCCAAAATAAAAATGATCATAAGCATAGTATGAAATCCTTGGTCACACAAAACTAATAACTAACATATATGACTAGTAAACGAATAGAGTTCAGTGACTATGTAGACGAAAATCGATTTTAAGAAATGAGTATAAGAAATTGTTTTGACAATTGCGAAAAGGAACTTCAATATGGATGGATGCATGATGATTCAACCTTATAAGTTTTGGATACATTTTAATTGGTGTTTCTCCATCATATTTAATTTTTTAAAATATTGTTCAATAATATTAGGTCTACTAGAATATGCATATGCTTCTTATGACAATATTGGAATCGAAGGTGCTTATGGATGTGCGAGGGACAAATATGAATAAAGATGAGCACTCACAATATTATAATGAATATCGAGGATGACCTAGCTTGTAGTCTTCTTGTTCGTTAAACTCAAATCATGATGGTTACTCATTCAAATTTCACTGGCAGTTAATCAAAGGTGTTCTCTCTATGGAGTTGGATAGGAAACCATACTTCACCGGAGCCAATGAGATCATATCATTTTCTTCCTCCTTTTTAGGAGATCTAACATAGCAATGGTTAGAAAATATAGTTTGCAAATGGGTTGCTAATAGTCCAACACACAAATTTTATGATCTATTGTCTAAATGCTATGATGATCACACTTGCCTAGTTTAATTTTGGCTATATTTTTGTAACCTCACCTAATCTATCTTAATCTAACATAACTATTCTAACCTTACTAACCTACCCTATCTTACCATAAGTTGACTTTGTCAAACCTAGTCTGCACTTGCATAATTTATGTTATTTTAGCCTTACATAACATAGCCTACACTAAAATACAACAGCCTACACTTATAATAATATGAGCTACACTATACTACATACACTTAGCTTATCCTAGCGTGACTAGAGTATTTTAATGTCCCTATACCTTGCTTAACAGAACCCAACCTTATTTTTTAAAAGACTAATGTATAGTAATCCACCAAAGCCTAACCTAACACCAAAATAGCTTATGATAGCTTAGCCTATATTAATCTACCTAACTTAATCACGTGCGTCCCACCCTACACACGCCTAGCCTACATTAACTTAGCCTGACATATCCTAGCCTAGCCTAACCTCCCCTAACCTAAACTAACCTAGCATAGTCTAACTTAGCTTAATCTAACCTAGCCTACTTGTCCTACCTCGTTTAACTAACCTACCTAACCTACCTAGCCTAGCCTAACTTAGTTTAGCCTACCTAGCCTACCCTACCTAACCTGCCCTAGCCTACCCTAGTCTAACCTCCCTAGCCTAATCTATCTTAACCTAGCCTAGCCTAACCTAGCCTAACCTAGCCTAACCTAGTTGAACCTAGGCTATCCTAGCCTAGCTGAGCCTAACTTATCCTATCCCAGCCTAACCTAGCCTAACCTAACTTAACATAAACTAGCCTAACCTTTACTAGCCCAACCTAACCTAGCCTAACATACCCTTACCTAGCCTAGTGTAACCTAGCCTAACCTTGCCTAGACTAGCCCAACCTAGCATAGCCTAACTACGCCTCGCTTAGCATAAGCTTACCAAGCCTAGCCTAAGGTAGCCTAGGGTAGCCTAGCCTTGCCTAGCCTAAGCTAGGGTGGCCTAGTTTGGGATAGCCTAGCTTAGTGTACCCAAACATAACCCTAAATAGACTCGCCTGACCTTACCTAAATTAGCCCCACTTTACTTAACCTAGCCTAGCCTAACCTAGCCCAAGAAAACCTATCCCAACCTAACCTAACCTAAGCTAGCTCAGGCTAGCCTTGCTCAGCCTAAGCTAACCTAGGCTAGCATAAACTGGCATAGCATAGCTTAGCCTAGAATATCCTAGCCTAGCCTATCCTAGCCTAGCCTATCCTATTTCAATGTATCTAACTTAACCTAACCAAGCCTACCTAGCCTAATGAACCTACCTAGTCTAGTGAACCTACTTAGCCTTCCTAGCCTACCAAACCTAGCTAGATTACCTAAACTACTTTATCCTAACAGAACCTAACCTAACCTAGCCTAGCCTAGCCTAACATAACATACCCTAGCCTATCCTATCCTAGCCTAGTGTAAACTAGCCTAGCCTAACCTAGCCTAGCCTACACTAGCCTAACCTCTCCTTACCTAGCATACCCTACATTAGCCTTGCTTGGTCTAGCCTAGCCTAACCTAGCCTAAGTTAGCCTTGCCTAGCCTAACTTAGCTTAATCTAACCTAGCGTAGACCAACCCACCCTAGACTATCATATCCTAAACTAGCCTATCCTAGCCTTTCCTAAGCTAGCCTAGCCTAGCCTAAACTAACCTAGCATGCCTTATGCTAGCCTAACCTAACATAACCTAGCCTAGCCTAGATTAGGCTAGCGTAGCCTAGCTTTGCCTAGCCTAGCTTAACCTAACCTAGCCTAGCATAACCTAGCATTGGGAAAACTAAGTTAGCATGGCCTACCTTAGCTTAAGCTAGGCTAGGCTAGCCTACCCTCTCCTAAACTAGCCTAACCTAGCCTAGCCTATCCTAAACTAGCCTAACCTAGCCTAGTCGAACCTATGCTATCCTGAACTAGCCTAACCTATCCTAGCATAACTTGGCCTAATCTATCCTAGCCTACCTTGGGTTGGCCTATCCTAACCTAGCCTAGCATAACCTATCTTACGTTAACCTACCCTAGGCTAACCTAACCTCGCCTAGCCTAGCTTAGGTTAACCTAGCCTAACCTAGCCTAGGTTAACCTATCCTATCCTAGGCTAGCTTAACCAAGCCTAGCCTAGCCTATCCTAGATTGGCCTAGACTAGCCTAGATTAGGTTAACCTAGCCTAGCCTAGCCTAGCCTATGTTAACCTAGCCTAGCCTAACCTAACATAGCCTAAGATAACCTAACCTAACATAACCTAACCTAATCTAGGCTAACCAAGGCTAACCTATGCTATCCTATCTAGGCATAATGTATCGTGGCCTAGCCTAGCTTAACATGGTCTAGCTTAAACTATGCTATCATATCTTGGCCTAGCCTACACTAACCTAGCTTGGCCTACCTTAGATTAAGCTAACCTAGCCTAACCTATCCTATCTAAACTACCCTAACCTATCCTAGCCTAACCTAACCTAATGTAACCTAGCCTAACCTAGCGCAGCCTAATCTAGCATAGCCTAAGCTAACCTAACCTATTGTAGCCTAGACTAGCCAAGTGTAACCTACCCTAATCTACCGTGGCCTAACATAACCTTCCCTAACTTAGCCTAGACTAGACTAACCTAGCCTAGCCTAACCTACCCTAGCCTCGCCTAACCTAACCTAACGTGCCATAACCTAGCCTAAGGGAAGGTAACCTAGCCTAAAGTAACCTAGCTTAGCCTATCCTAGCCTAGCCTAGCCTAACCTAACCTAGCCTAGCCTAGCCTAGCCTAGCCTAGCCAAATGTAACCTTTCCTAGCCTTGTCTAGCCTAGAGTAACATAACCTATCCTAGCCTAGCCTGGCCTAGCCTAGCCTCGTCGTTCATAGCCTAGTCTAACGTAGCCTAGCCTAACGTAGCCTAGCCTAACCATGCCTAACTTAACATAGCCCAACCTACCCTAGCCTAGCCTAAGTTATCCTAGTCTAACCTACCCTAACCTAGCCTAGACAGGCCTAGTCTAGCGTAGCCTAACCTAGACTTATCCTAGCCTAACCTTGCCTAGCCTAGCCTAGCCTAACCTTGCCTACCATAGCCTTAGCCTTCCCTTGCCTTGCTTAGCCTAACCTAATCGAGCCTAGCATAGCCTAGCCTAACCTAACCTAGCCTAACCTAACCTAACCTAGCCTATACTAAATTAACTAGCCTAGCGTAGCCTACACTAACATAACCTACCCTAGCCTAACCTAGCCTTTCCTTGATTTCTCTAACTTGAAATAACCTAGCCTAGCCTAGTTGAGCCTAATCCTAACATATGATATTGTAACCTATCCTAAACAAATTCAAAAATAAAATTCTATTGTAAATAAAGCCATGAAAAAAAGAAAATCATAAACTAAAACAACTTAAGGCAGAGCACATCACATCACATCATATAGGAAAAAAATAAATCACTAAACAATATCAAAAACATATATCAAACACAAATCAGTAAACAATATCAAAAACATATATCAAACACTAAAACAGAGTTAAACATGTTAAATTAAGAAAACAAATTGAGACACATACATACCTTGAGTTGTAACAATATGTTCAAAGATGAAAATATAGTTGAACAACGCTCTAACAAAGTCAAAGAGGTTACTAAAATAATGTGGACATTGGAAACTGAAAAACACACTTAACTGGAGTTGCGGCAAAATTTTCAAAGATGGAAAAGCGCTTGAACGACGATATTTTACTTTTAAGTATAGAGCAGCCATACGCGCATGCAGAGCCTTTGATAACTCTCGTGTATTCGCGTTTAGTTTGAGTGCTATGGCGGTCAGAGATTTGGATTTAAAGCAGAATTGGAATAAAGAAGGAAAGCGAACCCAAATCGTCCAAGGCAAACAGAGGAAAGTCAAGTCCAAACCCTGCAAGGCAAAGACATGGCTGAACTGATAGAATACATACCATTATGTGGAACATTCATGCCCAAGAGAAAGAAATGCAGAAAGAGAGAAAAACCTGCAATACTGCCTCCGTCCACAAGAGATGCTAGATGATGGTAGATGGCTGACGCAATGGGATTCAAGTCATTCACCATTGGAAAAATAAACCACGTTCACCATTGCAAAAGTAAATGCTGAAGAAACAAAGCAACAAAGTCTGCAGCACTTGTAGAGAGCTTCACTTCCAACATACCCACAAAGTGCAACCACAAACACAAAAATCTTCCAAAAGATGATGGTAGATGGCTGACGTAATTGGATTCAAGTCATTCACCATTGGGAAAATAAACGACGTTCACCATTGCAAAAGTAAATGCTGAAGAAACAAAGCAACAAAGTCTGCAGCACTTGTAGAGAGCTTCACTTCCAACATACCCACAAAGTGCAACCACAAACGCAAAAATCTGCCAAAAGATGGTACAAGGGCTCGTTCACTTTTGCAAGACATCAAAATAATTTAAAACGAAAGTAACTGCATGGAAAAGAAGCTCGTCAATAGATTTTAAATAAAGCGCTACAAATTCACCTACTATTGTGATTAATTCTTTTACTAGGACGTTCACCATTGCAAAAGTAAATGCTCAAGAAATATATCAAAAGCTTGTACCTGAAATAGATTAGTGCTATGACGCTCTGGGATTTCCATTAAAAGCAGAATTCAGCAAGCGGGTCGCTCTTTTCTGCGAGACATTAAAATTTAATATGAATTATATTTGCAGGAATTCAGATCCAATTCTCTTTCCATCCAGCCTTCTCTGTTGCTTCCGAATCCAATTCTCCTTCCAGCCTTCTCTGTTGCTCCCAAATCCAATTCTCCTGCAAACCATCATCCTCGTGTATCAGATTTGTTGCTCCCAAATCCAATTCTCCTGCAACAGCATCCTCGTGTATCAGATTTAAATCGCAGACAGAAACAACACACCATCTCAACGGTTAAACTCTCTTCCATTCTCAACCGTTCTTTCTGTACGTGCTTTTAAGTCACCATCTCTCGTGCGTTTTCTGTTTCCATTTTAAGTTCCAAAAAAATTGCAAAACTGTTAAAATATAATCATTAAACGTTTTTGTCCTTTTTATCAACATTTAAAATATAATCATTAAACGCTTTTGTCTTTTTTACCAAGATTTAAAATATAATCATTAAACGATATTGTCTTTTTTATCAAACGGTTAAAATAGAATCAGTGAGCGAATGCTCTTGAGTCACCATCACTGCATAATTTAGTTTTTTCCGAAGGGCAAAGTTTATTTTCTTATTTAATTCAAAATTTCATTAATATCAATGATTTTCCGTCGCAACGTTTTCTTGTTTTTTTGTTTTCATTTTAAATTTTAATAACAGTCGCCTCAAAAGCTAGCTATGGTGTTTTTTCTATTTTGATTTTAAATTTAAATTTATATTTTATATTTCATTAGGTATAGTTATATTTTTTTATTATTTTTCATTATTATTTTTTTGGTAATATTGCTTTGAAATTTTAGCTTTTTGTTATTTAGTTTTCAAATATTATTACGGTGATTTATTTTATTGAAAATTAAATGACTATCATAATTTTTACTATTTTTATTTTAAATTTGATTAACATCATTTCTTACTTACCATTTTCAAAAGCTTTTGTGTTTTTATTTTTATTTTTATTTTGATTATAGGTTCCATCAACATCATTTTCAGCGTGTATTATTTAAGAATTTCTATTTATCTATCCATTTTTGGACACTATCCCTTTGAGGCTGCAACATTTGTGTTATTTTGATTTCAAAATTTTATTATATTTACTGCTCATTACCTCTAATATATAGTCTCAACTGTTCATTTTG
>APFE030544619.1:0-12931 GCA_000404065.3 Pinus taeda | reverse complement strand
GAGTATTTGAATGTAGAGATCAACGTAAATGACTCCAAGGGGTGGTGGAAATACATTTTTGAAATTTTACCTTCAATCAGATTCAATGGACCTTTAGCAAGTGTGTATGCTTAAGGTATGATAAAAGATGAGAATTTTGGAGTCACTAACTAAACCTCTGGTCTCTGAAAATTTGCTCTTCAGACTGGTGTTTTCAGGGTTATATTCCCCTTTAACTTGATTCCCAACGAAGCTTTCGCCATTTTAAACCGCATTTTGAAAAGCTGTGTAAGCATTATCTTGGTGTTAATACCTGGAGGATGTGCCCAAATTCATGTTTGTGGCTTGATTTGTGACTGGCAGTCCCTTGATACCTTCTTTAATCACAACAAGCCCTTAGCTCCACCCACTTTCTCAGCTTCTCCTTACAATTGCTTTGATACCATATTGTTTTTACGCACACAATGTGGATAGGATCACACGTAATAATGGGAGAGGATTCATTTATTAGGTGATGCAATTCTTATTACATCGTAGGAGAGAGGAATATGTTCTGTAACTAATGAATAACTAAACTCTTAACCACCACACTATTGTCTACATTAAATGCCCCATTATTAGATCACTTTATTTGTTATACATGTAAGTCCTAATACATCTGAGTTTTAAATATGATTTGTTATCTCCTACAACTATGTAGAAATACCTTGATTTGTCATCTGAATGGTGTCTTAGATGAATTATCACCCATGCTGGCGCTCTCATCTATGCGTTCCACAGGACCTTCCTTGACTTGATCTAGCCCTGAAAGATGAATGCAATTTATTTGGACCATGATCGCACTAAAAGTGTTCTTCAGGTCACTTTCCATCATCTGCAACTGTGATTGATATTCAGCTTCATACAAGGGCTCACTTGTTCATGCACTTCCTGCTAAGTTCTAAACTTTTAGTTTTCCTAAGGTAGGAAAAAATTACCAATGACTACTTTGATGAGTGAAAAACGAATTGTATATTTTCAGGTGGTAACAATGACCAATTTAATTTAAATGTAAAGATGGAATTTGTAGGATGTTTCTGTATAAAAGTGCAATCAAAATTGAGAGCCACGATAGGAAGGTAGGTAAGAAGGATCTTCAAAGAAAATTTATAACGGGGAGAAAATGAAGAAAGCCAAATTGAAGCAAGACCAGAGGAGGTTAAATCTGATGAAGTCGAGGAAGACAGGGGTGGAGGTGATTAGATTTCAAAGTGAAGGTGATATACCAATTTACGTTAGTAAGTTTATAAAGAATGATTATTTGTATATCTATGGCATGGTAAGTTAGATTTGACAAAATGCCCCTTTGACCTCACAAACATCTATATGTATATGACAACTGAAATTGAAATGTCAGATTTTTAGGAAAAAATGGATTGGTATTATGTCCTACACCTTTTTTCAGATTGATAAGTTGTATTTTGTCTAGTGATGTACTCTTCGCTGGATTGAATGAGAATGATAATATCAATGACACTGGTTATTTTTATCTTGTCTACTGATGTACTGTATGCAATAGACTGAGTTAGAATTATAAAATGAATGAACAGAAATGTAAAAACTGTGCATAATTTTGCAATATTAATCTTAGAATTATGAAAATTTTGTATTGTTTGTATAATATGTCGAATACATATATAGATTTATTTTAATAAATCACATTTCTTAATCCGAGGAAAAAACCATATAACTAGCTCACTGAGAAACGTATGTTGTAAATAAAAAGTGCTCAACGAACATGAAAGATCTTTTACAAGCATCAGAAAAAGAGGTTTCCAGCCAAAAGAAAGTTGCTTAATCTATCCTACGTAGGTACAGTCTTCCATTTGCATAACCTTTCAGACTTTTATCAAAATACAACAAAAAAACTCTGAGATTTATCATTTTTTTTTCTTTATAAATTCTGAAAAATGGCTGAGCTGTTCTCAATTTTTGTGTCTTGGCCTTTCTAGGATTCCTCTTTGAATCTCCATCAAAATGTAGCCTGTATAGGATTCCTCTTTGAATCTCCATCATAATGCCCTTCTTTCTAGACTCTAGGAATTTTCTTGAGTTTGTTGTAATTTGTTTAGCTCTTAAATCTTAATTTTTGTCATCTGTTTGCATTATGAAGATTAGCTGATACTTAGTATCGCTTCAATTTTTTATGAACTTGTAGCAGAGAAAGATCCTGTGAATTTAGTTGAACCTTTATATTTGTGGGTGATCTTGAAATGTCAGCTTTTTGGTGGTCTTTTGTGTTAAAATGTTTCTTGCCACAAATAGCATAATGCGAATAGTTGTTCATGAGACTAATGTAGCACCATGTTGTTCTGAATCAGGTTTATCATCCAAACATTAACTCCAATGGTAGCATCTGTTTGGATATCCTCAAGGAACAGTGGAGTCCCGCACTGACAATCTCTAAAGTCCTTTTGTCAATTTGCTCTCTTCTGACTGACCCAAATCCTGATGATCCTCTTGTTCCTGAAATTTCTCATATATAGAAGAGCCAAAGGTTTCGTTATGAGGAGACAGCAAGAGCATGGACTCAAAAGTATGCCATGAATTGATTCCACTCTTGTCATATGAAAGCCAGGGAAGAATTTGCAGTTCACGAAAACTTGGTTTTGCCTGTATCAAGTTTGAATCTTCCTCAAGTCAGGAAGACAGGAAAATTATTGTTGATGCTATAAGATTGAAACTTATGGTGATCAATCAATCTCATATGATATAAATGAATATGGTGTCTATCTGTACATTTATAAGTGGAATTTGGTGATTGATTCATAATTAACAATGGATTTTGGCTTGATTCAAGCAGTGAGGATTTCATTCATCTGTTAGTTTGTTGTAAGAATATTAGTATGGTTTCTATTGCTTTAAATAATGCCATGCAATTTCTTGAGCAAAGTCTTTTCTTAAGTGTGTTTTCCAGGTGCCATTAGATAAGCTTTATTGATGCAGCCTTCTTGTCGTTTTCCTCTATTTTGCACAAAGTAGTTTCATGGTTTAAGATTAACATCTGGCTATATGGTTGTATGTTTATAGCTCATACCTCTAATTTAACCGATCTGGTTTTGGAATTTCAGTGCCCTCTGGGATTAGGAATGTTGTAAGATATACGTGGATATAGTGCTGTAGATAATCCTCCTCTTGTCAATTAATGACCTGAACCACTAACTTGACACTACTTCATTGTGCACTATGACATTTTTATCTAACTTCTTCGGAAAATGAGGAACTGATGAATCATAATGCAAAAACTTAATAGCATACATGGTAGACTACACATTATTTACATATATGTGATGCTTACAGTTTAAGGGAAAATAATGTTAAGCATGAATTTGGGCAGGGAAAGGGCGAATCCTAGTGGTCATGAAAATAAGAATTTTTTGGAGTGAAATTTGCCATAAAATATTTGAAAATAGATGTTTTTTTCTTTTTCGCTATTTTTCTTCTGGGATTGAAGATAACAAGTTGTGCAAAACTATGCTGTCTCAGTAATCCCTTCTGCAAATGGTTATTTTATCTCAATAATCCTTTTTGCCAGTGTATGTTGTCTCAGTAGTCCCCTCTGCAGATGGTGATGTTGTCTCAATAGTCTCTTCTGCAAATGCAATACAGAAAGCTTCCGAGTACTGGAGGCAGCATCTCATAATGCGTATTTCAATAGCAACAATCTTACCTTCTGCAAATGCAAAACAGAAAGCTTCCGAGAACTGGAGGCAGCATCTCATAATGCGTATTTCAATAGCAACAACCTTACCTTCTGCAATTGCAAGACAGAAAGCTTCCGAGTACTGGAGGCAGCATCTCATAATGCGTATTTCAATAGCAACAACCTTAAATTGGAGAAGAAAAATGTCACTCAGGAGAAATCTGCTACGGCATAAGGAACCTAAAGACATCCACTACGAGAAAGAGCTTCCCCAGGAAACAATTTATTCAGAGGCAGAACATGCATGTAGCTCCATGACTATGAACTAAGCTTGAAAAATTTGTGAGGTCTAGAGGAGGGACCAACATGCATTAGAGCCAGAACATGCATATAGCTCCACGACCGTGAACCTTGAAAATATTTAAAGGGGCTGAGGAGGGACCAACATGCATTAGCCCTTGAAAAAATTGCAAGAGCTAGAGAGGTTGGTCCTTGTTGAGGTCATCCATTAACTTCCTTGCCATAACCTGCTCTGGCCATAAAATAGGTCATCCATTAACTTCCTTGCCATAACCTGCTCTGGCCATAAAATAGGTCATCCATTAACTTCCTTGCCATAACCTGCTCCGGCCATAAAATAGTTGAAAAGTCTGATATCAAACATTGAATCGGGTTTTAGACAAAAAGAAATTACTGATACCAATCACTACAAACTTAATCTTTTTGAGAGATTGGAGCCAGACTTCATGAGTAATGAACCTAAACATAAAATTGACTGAATTGGCACACTATCTATACAGAAATCTTGCTCCTTGTTAAATAGTCTATTCCTGCTATCATTATGCCAAAATAGAATTTTCTGAGGTAAACCTAATCCCCGTTATCCATGGATAATAAGTAAGTTTCACTAGGAATAGGCATCAGACCTCATAACTGTAACGATATCATTCTGACAGATTGTGTTCTTAAAATAACCTTGCTCTCAAATTGCTTTAACTTGGTTGTATCTTATAGTAGTACCCGCTTATGCACAGGCAGCAGCAAAAGTCAAATTTTCCAGTAACCTGCAATAGTGAATTTTCAGATGAGTTTTTTATGAGAGAATTAGTAAATCCTGCAGGCATAATGGATCCACTGCCTGGTTCAGTAAATTTCTCCTTACCCCATCAGCTACAACAAAAAGACTGACTACAAGAGAATTTCATAGACTGGTCTTTATAAGCAATGCATATCCATCAATTATTGCCAGTGATAAGCTCCACAAGAAGGGCCATTAGCTTGTAGGTTATATGGTTAGTTTTTGTGTTGTTTACAGATATCTGGGGGGGCACACATTTGGGAGAGTGTTTGTTGTTGCAGCAACATTAAGAACTTAAACCTTAAACCATGTATAGAAAAAAGTATGATTGGGTATTTCCAATTGGAAGTATGGTGCATCTAAATCAATGATATGGATGTTTTTGTTGTTCCTGAAGGGCTGCCCTTAATATTGCATATCAACATATGTCCAAGATCCCAAAAAAAAACATGCTAATATAGAAATGGACTCTAGACAATCTAGGTAACCTTTAGGTTAGCTCTAATATGTCTTCCATATCAAAACTTCCAGTGGACATTATTACCCCGAAAAGGTAATTGGCTTGATGCAGAAAGCTTTATTCTCATGGAAGAATCAAGCTGCATACACTTCTGGTGTTAAGTGTGAATGGACTTCTTCAACAAGGCACACCAAATATTACCTCTTTGCCAACATCCAAAATGTAAAAAAAATGATGGTGAAACCATGAACCAACTCAAGGATTCGATAGCTGTAGCAGTTTCATATTTTGCACAGTGGTTCTGGGCACATTCTATTAAACCATTTCCAATGAGAATAGTAGTACCCGCTTATGCACATGCAGCAGCAAAAGTCAATGTTGCAGTAACCTGCAATACTGAATTTCAGATGGGTTTTTTATGAGAGAATTAGTAAATCCTGCAGGCATAATGGATCCACTGCCTGGTTCAGTAAATTTCTCCTTACCCCATCAGCTATAACAAAAAGACTGACAACAAGAGAATTTCGTAGACTGGGCTTTACAAGCAATGCATATCCATCAATTATTGCCAGTGATAAGCTCCACAAGAAGGGCCATTGGCTTGTAGGTTATATGGTTAATTTTTGTGTTGTTTACAGACATCTGGGGGGGCACACATTTGGGAGAGTGTTTGTTGTTGCAGCAACATTGAGAACTTAAACCTTAAACTATGTATAGACAAAAATATGATTGAGTATTTCTAATGCCGAACTCTTCTCCTCTCCACTCTGATTTATTGAAAAGTGGAATGCCCAGCTCTTCTCCTCTTCACTCCAATCTTATGAAAGCTTAGTTATTGCAGACTCCAATAGCCATATTAGATTAGTGAAAAGTGGAATGCCTAATTCTGCTCCTTTCCACTCTGCTCTTATGAAAGGTTAGCTGATGCAGATGCCTAATGGCTTTCACCAACCACGTCTTAACCTACTGTGCTAGCTCATTCACTTATTTATAATGTACTAAACTGCTCTTCATCATTAATGACATCCGCCATTCCAATAGTGGGAATGCTCAGATCAGTTATATGTTGTTTATACACATAATCTGAAAGTTGTTATGGGATTGGCATGAAATACAAACTAGCCCAATAGTGCTAATTGACAGCCTAACTGCACCATGGGAAGAAGAAATAATCTGTTAGGATAATCAATAATTGGGCCTTGTACTGAGAAGGGTTAGCCTACTGTTCTAGCATGACAATATCTAACATTAATTTCATAGAATCATAAGCTTCAAACTTCATAAAAGCATGTAAAACTTTTTTTCATACCCATAGTAATATTTTCTATATTTTTTTTAAAAGAAAACCATGGTTGATAAAAACTAACAACCTAGAGATATATGCAACAGCAGTCACATATATCATAAACTCATCCAAGATGTATGCATATATCAATGAAGCCCTAGATGCCCATGATGCCTTTGAAGATGCCCTAATCCTAATAAATAAAGAAAACAAGTGCAGAAACACTCATCTTTGGATATTGCCAAAAAGATTAAAAATATGGAAGCCCTAAACATTGTCGAAAACATAATGATAAAATCCTAAAGTCTGCCACAGATAAAATAATGATTACAATTCATAAAATATAATTTTACTGATAGAATACTGATATTAGTTAAGGATGAAAATGACATCATCTTGTAGAGGACACTTTCCCCTTTCGAATGAGCTATTACTCGCTTTCTAACTCCTCTTAGATTGAGAGAAATTGAATTTATAAATTAGAAAAATTAGTATTGGTAAAATGAATTATGTAGGCTCATGTTCCTTGGCCAAGTGATGTGTCATTTCATTAAAGGTAAAAACTAGTATAAATATAAGCTGGAACTGGTCATTCCTCCCATCAACCTCAGTGAAGAACATTGCAAGAAGACAGATAAGAGGGATACAAGCATGACATAAGCCGAGGAGATAAAAGCAAATACTTTTTTGGGAAAATACTATTATGCTCCTTCCAAACTAGGACTTGTTAGAAGCTTGGATATAGAATTGCAATAATATATGTGAGGCTCAAAACCTTGAGAGAAATCAGTTTTATAGGCCCGAATCTCAAGATCAAAATCCATGAGAAGCCTGGATTGGCAAGAGAAATAGAAGCTCTGATAAGCCACTGTGATACCCTCGGATAGTCCTAATCAAGCTTGGATTGTGGAATTGTAGAAATGTGACATATCTCACACAGTGGAAAGTATATAAGCTCAGATGTTAACCTCAATTCATGTGATCAGTTTCCTATTGAAGAGCTCAGATTTGTTGTGAAGACTAGAGACTCGTTGAAACTCAGACTAATCAGTTTCCTTTACATAAGCTGTTCCAAAAATTTGAATATCTAATTGAGTTCTATATCAAAATATGTCATCATCAGTTGACATGTTACAGATCACCATCCAAATAAGATCAGAAGTCTAAAATGTAACAAGACCTTGAGGAAACTAGATGCCCCTCAGTAAATTCATCTAAAACAAGAAAACTTTGAGCCAAATGCAAAGCTTCCTTAGTGAATTGGCAAAACTGTTCAGTTCTTTAAATATAAGTAAAACTAATCATCTGATAATGACCAGAGGTATGTATTCCCAACTCTGAAAGGCTCAAACTGTGGACCTGGATGTGATTGTTCATCCTTTTGATAGCCATATCAGAGTCCCCAAAAACCTGTAGTTGCAGTATATTTTTCTTTGTAGCTCATTGTAATAGGAAAAATAATGTTCTAGTTTCAGCTTGATTTTTAATACCAATAACCATATATGCCTTACTAGTGAATTTCTGATCCTTAGCAGTAAATAACACAATACCCAGACTACAGAAGTGTTCTGGACCCTGGTAGGCCCCATCAAATAAGCTCCACGCATAATCCTTGTTCAAAATCATGTGACTGGGTTTTGGTTGTATACTAGGCTTATAAGAAGAAAACAATGAAATCGCTTGTAATGAAACCTTGAAAGTGGGCACTTAGACATCCGCAAAAAACCTAGCATTCCTCACTGACCAGATTCCCCAAGTAATCAAGTATGGAAGTGGTATAATTTCCTTCAGCTCTCTTCTATTAAAGTGCTTTTGAAAGCAATCTTCTAGGATCAATTTATCCCACAAATGCTGAAGTGAGGTCTGATGTTCAACTTCTTTCCACACCTGTATTGATTAAGTGCATAGTAAAAATAAATGTAAGGAAGTTCCTTCATTACTTCTACCAAGGATGCGAAAGCTCGAAGTACCTTTCATGATAATATCTTTCAAGGAAAATCAAAGCCGATTTGTGGCCACTTCAATCATGGACATTTGTGCCACGTTCCTGCATGCTTCCCATTGTTTACAAGGCAGATTTGCATAAGATAGGGCACTGCAGTATAAGTATGTCGCTGTGGGTTATGTTCAGAAGTTCGAGTGTTCTTTTGAGGAGATATATCAGGATATGGGGCACTCCTTTGAAGCCCAAACACAGTATCTACAACAAGAAATTGGGCGTGCTTGTGATGAGAGTTATAACCAATAGCAGGGATAACTTAACAGCAGAGGAAAGGTGCTGATTTTGCCCTCATTTGATGCTACTTTTGGGCCTGTCCACATTCATTTATGACAGCAGAGGAAGGCACAGTAGTTAAGATGGTTATTTCAATTATTTTTGGGTCTGCAGTCCTGCTGGTATAAATAGTTACAACCATTAACCTTAAACAAAAGCAAAAGCAATTAAAGAATAATAAATTTGATTTTTAAAATTACTTTTATTTGGATTTTTTATTTTTATAATTTGCACAGTAGCAAATCATAATCATTAAACTCTTTTATAGGAACTAATCATAATCTTATTTATAAAGAAAAATAAAAAATATATATTGACTAGGTAATATTATTTCCATGCATAGTATTTGTATTGAGGGAATTAGAATATAAAACTCTTCTGATAAGATAGTTCGATTTACTGTATGAGAAAGGCATGGGTAATTTGTTTTTGTGTATTTACATGGGTCTGGAATGTGCATGGCAATAATCTTGGATATTTGATGAGGAGCTCTACTGATCTGTGGGTGTTGTAGTTCTACACATTGTAAGGGGTGTTCTTTTGTGGCCTTGTGAGATTCTTGAATGTTAGTTTAATGGTCATATCATGTTTTTATTTTATTCTAGAAAATTGTTGGGCATTGGGGTCTGCCTGATAAATATAATTTGTCTGTTCGCTACCCTGTAAGCGAGAATGAGAATGCTTATACCTTCCCACTGCCACACAAATAGCGTCTTGGCCACATGTACATATTTACGCCGTAAGGCGTTCCCTCTGGAAACAACTCCTCTCTCACATTATGTGTACATTTGTGGGCCTTTGATTTCTAATGTTAGACGATTAAAATGGTTTCAACCATGCGATTAGTTACAGGTTATAAGACTGGCAGCGGGTAGCGCTTGCAAAAAATACCAAAGGTTTGACAGACCACTAAAATGATGAAATGCTCTTACAATCAATTATCCCTCTACTATAGTTTGAAGTGTAGGCCATTGAATTTGTGGAATTGTTCCCAATGAGAGCTAGACACATTTTACATTTCTTTTTGTAACTTGTGAAAAACATGTGTTGTTGAGGCCATTGTTATTGGGTCTTCACCAGTGTCAGGTATTATGGCTCTCGCTATGGTGATTGACACTGAAAGCAAGTGGAGAGTTGATAAGGTCCTTTCCTTCTGCTCTAATATATGTTTAGTATAGGATCATACCCAAACATACCCAAGTTAATGATTTTCCTTGCCTTGGTTGGAGTGATGCAAAAATGAAATAGAATGTAAAGTTGGTTGCATTTTCCTTATTAGCTTGCTTATTTATCATTTATGAGGGAACTAAGCAAAAGAAAGGTGTATATTAGAGAGAAAAAAACACTAGTCTAAGAAGGGGTAAGAAGCTGTCTTTTTGGTCATTGAGGGATATAAATGCTAGACGCAGAAACATAGAAATCCTTACAGTTATCCTTTAGCTAAATGGGTCTGAGTCTAGAAATCATTAGCACCGACAAAAGTTAAATTTTCCATTTGTCCTTGAAGAGAAAGTTCTTACTGCAGAAAATAGTAAAGAAGAGGTTTCCAAGGGCCTTGTATGTGTGTGCACTGCTAGAAGGCAAATAAAACTCTCCCCCATTTGTTGATCACTTGCTACTTTGTTATCTCCAAAATATTGTCTATTGGGGATGGGGAGACGAGAAATCTCTGGACCCCATTGGTTATGGGCCACATTCCATGTTAGAGAATTACCAGAAATGACTTCCTTAGCAGATTGGTTCAAAAGCGGAAATATGGTGAAGGGAGCATATTTCAAAGAATGAATTAGTGTTTTCATTAGCATGTATGAGGAACATAGATGGAATATAGTTGACACTTGGAAGGATCTTCCTTATTAGATTAAATTGTTTTATTAATAATTTAAAGGGGCTACCATTGGAATGATAAGTACATTGATTGCAACAGATCTGCTTCACTGACATAAAAAGGAATATATCAAAATGGAGTTGAGCTGAACATCAAAAGTTCGGAAATATAACAGATTTCTAGCAAGAAATTCACTGCAATGGATTTCATTATATTCAATTTATTACAAATTGTTAGAATTGTTTCCTCAAGACCGTGGAAATTGCCACATTATTGAATAATACTTCCCTGGTGCTTCCAGACCATCATTTCATGTAATGATGCTTATACAAAAGGTGAATTAATCTATCACAACTTTTTCACTTACTATACAACTAGAAGTTGGAAAACCATGGACTAGATAAAATGCAAGACTTCAACCATGACCATCACTTCCATGATGTGTTTTACAACAAAACATATTTGTATAGCAGACCAATTTCCAACCAACCAACCATAATAGTTACCACCCCTCCCAACAAGCTTGAACTATAAAAATTGAGGTTCAATGCATGGACAATCCTGGTTGGAAGCAGAACTGTAGAACAACCTGAAAAAAAAGAGTATCGACGTTAAAATTTTCAAAATTAATCAAGATAGTTAACACTTTATCAAGAGCATAAAAGATAGTTAACACTTTATCACAAGCATAAAAGGACAAAACATCATTCAGTGAACATCAACAAATCATGAAGAGGGCATGTTTAAAATAACATAACAATCTACTACGCTATCATATACTATTCCATGGAGGCAAAATCAGCTTGATGAAGTCATGAAAATCCAATATGATCTTTGACTAGAGGCAAGGAATCAAAAATCCAACAACAAAAAATGCAATGATAAGGTCCGAACCTCATTGGACTTTGATCATCTAACCAAAACTTTATAAACATGTAAAATATAAAGATCTATAAATCTAATAAACATCGAACCATGAATGTAGGTATGAGAACATAGTAACTACATGTTTAAGTATAAAAATCAAACATGTTGCATGAACATAAATAAGTAAAGAGATTCTATTTGACAACGAGCAAATTTTTCAGTGACCATGAACAGATTACGAAAAATGCATTTTCATAACAACATAACAATGGGAAAACATAAATATGCTTATCATATGATAAAGGGCCACCCAACGACACCATGATAACCTAACTTATCTATTCTTTATGCATACCTCATTGATTCCCACTAAAGTTCAAGTCCTTCCATAGATGATCAGTCATGGTAGAAGATGATGCTTCTCCACTTATTCTATAGTTACCTAGAAAAATGTCAAATGTTATTACAAAGAAATTTTATAAAGCATCAAGGTATATATGCACACACAATTAAAAAGTGTCAAATGTACCTGGCACGACAGGTAAGGTTGGATGGTCTTGCATCTCTCTTTGGTCTTGGGTTATCGCCATGGTTGCGGATTGTTGCATCGCTGTAAAAATAAACATACCACATGTTAGAGAATAGTGATGATTAAATACTTAAATCTAAAACCATGACTATTCAACACATGAAACTAACCTGGAACCATAGACACGACATTATTTGGCCGATGACGTCCTCGCTTATTGAGGTATCGAAACTCAAATGGTTCATATTCTGATGGATCAACATTTAAATCAATTTCCAAACCACTGTTTTTTCTGCTGCTTCTTCTCTTCTTTGTGGGGCTAAGAAAACTCTTCTTTCTCTTCAAAGATGGATCAAGAGAACCCAATCCACGTGTGAAGTCAAAATCAGTAACGTGCAAATTATTGGCTTCATCCAACATTTTTTTAAGCATACCAGTCAACTGGATTGTCTTTTCCAAAGTAGTAGGAGGGTTATTGAAAATGAGATGTGTATAGCTAAACAACTCCTCCCTTGCCAAATGAAGTGCCTCGACATCTGCATCAACAACATCTGTGGCCATAAGAGTAGCATCGACATTTGCATCATGGTTTTAAGGCTCTATATTGATCTCAGGTGGGTCATTGCATATGTTATCCTCTGCAGGCTGATGAAGCAATGGATTTGAATTATCTGAGTGGAAATACAACCAATTAACCTTTATGGCATGCTTGCAAATGTTTCCACGGATAGACCATGGACATTCACACGTTATAAAATCCTTACGATACCAGGTGACAAGGTATTTTTTACCTCGATCTGTCTGACTTCTCACCCAATAAGCACGGGTTATGTTCTCATGAGGACAACAATCAGTGTCCATAATTTTTCTTGCTCATTCCATTGATGATTCTAGCTGCTTTTCTCTCTTGTAGTTGTTTAGAAATCCTTCTTCTTTTAAGATTTCCTT